>CM076576.1:978711062-978878666 GCA_034641835.2 Pinus albicaulis
ATCAGAGAAAAGACAAATGCGCAGCAAGCCAAGAGACAAAACGAATGAGCTGGAGTTCTCATTTAAATTTGAATGTAAATGTTTTATTTAAATTTATATTGTTGTGATGCATTGGCAAGTCTCCAGAAGAGAACAAATATCCTTGTAATATTAAAATAAGCACCTACGCACTATATTTTCTGAGTGATCTGGAAAAGAAATAAGAAGGCAAAAGGCAAAGAGACGTGGCTGTCCATTTCAAATTCCCAGTAGAATACAAACAACCATGAAGCTATTTTGTATAAAACAGGGTAATATCCAAAGGGAGAGGGTTAATGAAAAAAGGAGTGAGAGAAAGAAGAGAGTGTGCGACGAAATTAAAGAGAGAGTGAAGAGAATAAGCAACTTGCAAGAAGAATGTGAATAAGGAGGAGGTGAGCAAAAGAAGAAGAGGAAATTTGAGAAAGAGATGATGCGGGTACGATATAAGAGTTGATGAACAATAGAGAAGGAGTACGGAAACGGTGATATCAAGGTAAATCAGCAAGTGTTTTCTTTTGAAGAGTAAGGAAGTTGGAGCTTCCCTATCAAGTTGTAGCTTGATAGATGTCGGTTATGGGCGGGCGAGTAGGGAAGCACACAGCAGGTTGGTGCTGCCGAGAAAATAGATGGGAGTTGGAGCTTCCCTATCAAGTTGTAACTTGATAGATGTCAGTTGTAGCTGACTGAGGTAGGAGCCTCCTGTAAGTTGGTGCCTGCAGAAAATTGATGGGAGTTGGAGCTTCCTTGTAATTTGTAGCTTGCAGAATTGAGGTTGGAGCTTCCTGTAGGTTGGTGCCTGCAGAAAATCAGTGGTGAGAGGGAGTTGGAGCTTGCCTTTGCATCACAACAATAATAAGATGTGGTTTTCTCCCTTTATGGGTTTCCACGTATATCTGGTGTCTATGTGCATGATGTCTAGGTGTTGATATGATATATCTATTCTGCTAATACTTGCTACTAACATATTAATACTGCTGGTACATTATCTAATCTGCTTATTAATTGCTACTCATAAATAAAGATTGCTCACACATTATGTTGATCATGAAATGAAGCTGTTAATAAAGTAAAATAAGTTTTAAAGGAAAAGTTTTAAAAGTCCATGAATGTGTTAAACTGATTCACCCCCCCCTCTCAGTTTAACTAAGAGTTCAACATGGTACTGGGATGTGAAACTCCAACCTTCGTTAGCACTTAAATGATCCTTCCTATTTCATTTTTCTATGCAAATGGATTCCTATAAGGATCCACACTTCATGGTTTGACAACCTAGAGCCAAGGGGATGCAATGGTCATGCTCACCACATGGATGTGGTAATCCATGGGGTGTTTCAAATACCTAGTAAAGTATAATTAGGAGCATATGAAAATTTGGGGGGAATCTCTTGCACAGGGGTCTATGCACAATTTGTATGGAATTGAATTAGGAAATAATGTTGGAGTGGACTTTCTTCAATAAATTCTTCGCATGATGAGTTTTGATGATTTTAGGAGAGATAGGATTAATCGCTTTGAGTGTGTGCTTACTCCCTTTTTTAATGACGCGTGTGTGTAATTCCTTCAAATCCATCGTAACATGATGCAAAGTGTGCAACCATTCTACACCAAAAAAATACATCATAGCCCAAAATTTCAACAAAAATCATGTGAGATTTGTGCCAATAATGTCCCATGTGCACACAACCCTCCATGTTTCACTATATGCCTCCATTGGAAATCATAACTAAAATTTGTGCATAACATGGACATAATGGGTCTCTTCAACCACTCGCCTATGTCAATAAAACCGTGGGGAATAATCACATTGCAATTCTCAATGAAACATATCAACTTCAAAGTTCGGGGTGCGAAATTTTGGATAAAGCATGGAGGGAAATTTAGGGACACTCACAAGGATATTCTAAGGTTGTTTATCCTCGATGAGGAGAGGTGTTCTATGGAATTGCAGGTCTAGATTGTTCTCTGATTATCCTTGGATGGAGACATTAGTTGAAATAATTTAATTCCTTTACATTTATAACCTTGGAAACCGTTGTCCATAACAATTATAGCAAAGGCTGAGGCATTGGTGTGATTCCATTTTTGCTCCATAAATGGGAATGAAGGAGGGTGTTTTTGCTTCACTTCCCTTGATTTGTTGTTCCTTTCCTTGCTCATTGTTTTATAAAATTATTAAATATGTGAATTTGAATTATTTATAGGTTTGAACGTCGCTATAAATTTTCCAGCTTGTTCCTCCCGAAGTCTTAAAGTTGTCCAAATCCTACCCTTAGTTGAGTTTGGAATATTTTTTTCCCCTTTTAATTTCTTATCTAATTTTTCTTTTTGGCTTTAGGCTACTTCATGTTTTGGTGTATCATTGACTGGGATGGCACTTTCCCCTATTGAGTTGCTCATGCCTTATGCTAAGTTCCTTTGTTTATTGACGAGTGGACCTTTATTAAACTTATGTTGATTTTTGTGGGGATCCTTGCTTCTCCATGACAAATTTTCGGGGGGACCCTTGCTGTTGTTTCATTGAAGAATTATCTTGGTCATCTTGCTCATTTCCTTTTTCATTCATGTTGATCTGATCTCACCTATTTTATGTATCACCTCCATCCCCATTATCTTGATTGCATGCATCAATGCTCTCTTATGTTGTTGGGATGGGCTTCATTGGAACTTGATCCATTGTTAAGTAGATCAAGTCCCAAGTTTCATGTGCACCTCAGTTTCTCCCAACCAATAATCCAGGTTTGGTTGACATCTTTGTTGTGATCTTTGGGCCGTTGGTTTTATTCTTCTTGCTTTAATCACTCCTCTACTAAATGAGTATTTTGTTGCTGATATGTTGCAATTTCTTCACCCAGTTGTTTCCTGATTATGATTATGTTTTTGGCCAGTCCAATTATTAATTTTCATTTTCTCATGCAATTACCTCATTAAAGTCATTGCTAACACTCGATGTGATAATTTATTTTATTTTCCTCATATATTGCCGAATTTTTTTCCCTTTCTCAAAATCCTACGATGTCAAAAGTCTCTTGGCTATCTAAATCATTTTATTTTTTGATATTAGTATTCGAAGTGGACCTCCTTTGACTCTTTGACAAGGAAATCAAGGTCACCATTGGTCTAGTCGATGTAAAATTTGATACTCGACTACTCAATATTTTCCTAGATCGACTTCTTTTCAGTCAATCACACTGTGGCCACTTTCATCATTAGGGCCTTCGATGATGCTGCTTTGATTGACACAAAAGGTATGGTAGATACTGTAACTTCATTTTCTTCTTCTAATTTTTCATCAGTGATAGGTGTAATAAATTTCCATTACAAATATTATGTTTGATTGTCTCAACAAATCACTCAAAATCCCATCAACAATTGGGTGGTTGGTGAGCTCTTTGGGTTCTCCCTCGAATCCATGTGAGTACCAGTCTTTCATAAAGTCAAGCCTTAGATGAATGTGTGCATTAGGGAAAAATGTTCTCTACACAACTTTGGGTGCTCTCTAATGATTTAAAACATCGTTCTAAGTCTTCAAGCGTTCTATTTCTCCCTTCCATGCAGAGGAAAAGCATTGAAAATCTGCACAGTCCACATATTGGGTAAGGTGAAGATTGCCTCTCTGACTGGCACACACTAGACATATCGATTTATATCACCAAGGAGGATTATCTAATATATTTACTTGATGTTTAGGTCTCTTCACATTTTGTATTCAGAATATTAGGAACATGCCCCACCCAAATGGAAATTGTTCCTTCTTGTTCCAATAGCCAAGCTAGCAACCAACTGTCAAGAACATCTTTATGCAGAAAGAAGTTCCACAGAATTTCAAATTCGAGGTCTAGATGGGATCCTAATTTTCCTATGGATGAGCCACCAATTAATGTGTAGGCCCCACACCAAGATGACTTCGACCCTATTCCCGATATGTTATTTGTTTCTTTTGTTGAGCCTTAGTGTCTATATTTATTTTGGCCAAATGGGATTCTCTCTTCAGGGAATATTTTAGCTTTTAGTGCCTTGTAAGGTTGACTGAGATTAAATCAATTGAATGTTTGAATTATGATGAATATGTTTGATATATCAATCTATGCTAGGATTGTTTATATACAATATATGGTTTTAAAATACCCTTAAAGAAATATAAACGAAGTTGATGAACATTTACAAATTACATACACCACTTAACAATGCAAAAGTAGAATATATATTTCAACACACTTCAGTAGGGTAGTGAATCCTTTGTCTTACCAACCAAATACTAACTTGATTTATAATAATATTGATGTGCATGTAAGTTTTGAGGTTCTATTTGCACTCGATATAAACACATGTGTCTTGGTTTCTTGCTTGATTGAGTCTTTCAGGTTGTTATCATCAAGATTACGTTGGTGGTATTTACCCCTGCTATCATCATTATTGTCAACCATATGGTCATTATCGTCATCATTGTTTCCATCCCCAAAAAACTTGTAAGAATTTCATTTAATAATTCTGCATGCATTTCATTTTCATTATCATCGCCATCATTAAGGCTAGGTGGCATGTCATCAATGTATGCTAATCTCATCATCTCTTCAAATTTCTCAGTTGGTAGTGTTCTCTTCAATATTGTTCTTCTCGCCTTGGTATGGTTTAAAGAATGGTTTGGATAACCCCTTCCAAATCTTAATAACACAGTTTTACCTTAGGCATTAGTAGGTGTATCATCAATATCTCCTAGCTATCAACAAACACAAACATTATTTAATGTTAGGCAACAATTGGATAAATCATGAATGTATCAATTTCGAAGAAATATAATGAAACATGTCTTAACAAATAAAAAATAAAATTCATGGACTTATATATAAATATCAAATAAATAACATACAATACCAAATACAATACAATAAATAACATGGTCACCAATTAATTTAAAATACACATAGTGATCCGCTTTGCTCCTTGTGAAGCCAAGTCCCCGTATATATGTATAAAATTTATGATACCACATCTTTAGTGATTGTTTTAACCCATATAGAGAATTTTTTAACCTACATACCAGTTCTTTCTTACCCTTCATCACAAATCCTTCTGGTTTCTTCATGTAGATCTCTTCTTCTAAATCCCCATGAAGAAATGTTGTCTTCACATCCATTTATTCTACCTCAAAATCAAAAGAAACAACAACATATAAAATTAATCTAATAGAAGATAACTTGGCAACAAGAGAAAAAGTATCACCGAAATCAATTCCTTACACCTGGGAATAACCTTTTCCTGCTGATCTAGCTTTGTATTTCTCCACCTTGCCTTCTACATTCATCTTCTTCTTAAAAACCCATTTGTTGTCAATGGGCTTCCTTCCAGATGACAAATCCACTGGATCCAAAGCCTCATTTTTGTCCAAAGATGCCATTTCATCAACCATGGCCTCTTTCCAGAGTTTTCAATCCTTTGTCTCCACTGCCTCCCTAAAATTTTTGGGCTCATCATTAGAAATATATAAAGAAAAATTTGAACAGAAAGCATATGGACTATACATCTCTGGTTTCCTTCTCTCTCAAACTGATCTTCTCAAAACTGGAGTCTGTGGCTCTTCCTCTTCTGATTCTTGTTATGTTGTAGAGTATGATTATTCCTCCTTTGGTTCAAACTCTATATTCTCAGGTTCCTTTGGTAGGACTTCATGTTTAATAACATCCTTCACCTCTCTAAACAACACATCTCAGTTGTACACAACCTTCCTTGTTTCTGGGTTCTAAATATTATAACCTTTTTTAAACCATCCTTATACCTAATAAAGATGCACCTTTCAGATTTACTATCCAAATTGGTTATTTCCTCCTTCGGAACTTGTACATATGCAATAGCCAAATATCCTCATATGTGAAAGGGAGGGTTTCTTACCATTCCATACCTCATGTGGAGTCTTATCCTCCAATGTTGATGAAGGTGATTTGTTAAATAGGTAACACACAATATCCAATGCCTCTGCCCAGAATTCCTTTCCTAATCCAATGCCACTGAGCATGCTTCTTTCCTTTTACATCAATGTCTTGTTAATTATTTCCACAACCCCATTTTGCTGAGGGGTGTATGGAGTAGTCTTATGTCGTGCTATACCATACTTCTTACAAAACTCTTTAAATTCCTTCTTCAAAAACTCTCCACCATTATCTATCCTTAACACCTTAATCTTCTTCTCTGTCTGATTTTCCATTAGAGTCTTAAATTCTTTAAAATTATCAAAGACATTAGATTTATTCTGAGGAAATATATCCATGTATTCCTCGAGAATTCATCTATAAATGAGAAATATTACACATACTTACCTAGTGATGGAACCGACACAGGTCCAAACACATCACTATGCACAAGCTCTAATATCCCTTTCACCCTCTTAGCCCTAGAGGGAAAACTCACTCGATTATGCTTCCCATATACAAAATTTTCATAAAAATCGAAATCCAGAGAGAAGTTAGACATAAATTCTACCATACCATTACCACAAAGTATTATAAGGCCCTTTTCTCAAGTATGTCCAAGCCTTTGATGCCATAACATGGTCTTTTCTCAAGAGACAACTAGATTTTATGCTCCACTTTCAGGAAAAACAAAATTGTTGCAACCATCAATAACAGTTCTACCTAGAAGATTGTAAATAGTTCCAATCTAAACCTCATGCATCAATACCAATTCTCCTTGAACCATATTGTTGGTATCTTTCTCGAACACTATTTTTACACCTGCATCATCCATATTTCTTACCAAAATCATATTTATGGCCAATGTAGGAATATGTAGAACACCAGGAAGTGTTTTAATCCTTCCACCTTGCAAATTCAGCTTGAATTTTCCATGTCCGATGATTTTGGCCTTCTTGTCATCCCCTAAGAAGACATCAAAACCATCATATTTTTCATAATTATAGAACCAATCCCTATGGGGAGTGAAGTGAAAGGATTCACCTGAGTCAATCAACCATGCCTCATGATTTACATGTGTATTTGAAGAAGAATCCAAGTACACATTCCCACCTTCATCTAAGGTGCTTTTCAACTTTGCAGAAGGAGCATCATCCGATCCCTTTCCTTTCTCAAGAGATTTATATCTATAGTCTTTTTTTGTAGTGCCCTTCCTTTCTACATTTCCATCAAACCTTTACAAGTTTTCCTAGATATTTAAATCTCTCTCTAGATTTGTATCTCCCACTCGAGGATTTTTGTCTTTTATGTTCTGAGATCGTCCTCTTATAGACAAGGAATCTCCATTATGGATCTCCATATTTTTCTGTCTCATCTCCTCCAACAATAAGGATGCAACTATTTCATCAAACTTCAAGGTAGTTGTATTGATACCTACATCAACAACCAAACTATCCCATGAATCTGTTAGAGAACACAAAAAACTAATTCACTTATCTTTGTTTGAAATTTAATATCAACATATAAAAACTGGCTTACAACAATATTAAAGGTGTTCAGATGCTCTGTCATCGAGTCTCCATCCTTCATCCGCAGGTTATATAATTTTTTCCGCAGGAGAAATTTGTTCATCAGATACTTAGATTGGTACAAAATCCCAAACTTGATCCATAAATCCTTCGTCGTAGCTTCCCTTGATACATTCAACAATATAGAATCTAAGAGACACAATCGTATTGTGTTCTTCGCGTTCCAATCTAACTTTTCCTAGTATTCTGCCGATATTCCTTTCGATGTAATGCATGGATCTACAATAGTCTAGTGATCTAGGTCCACCAATAGATCCTCCATCTTGAGCTTCCACAAATAAAAACTCTGACCATTAAATTCATCAATCTTTATCTTTCCACTGTTTACCATCTTCTTTCACCACAAGAATTGATCATGCGGATCTCCCTCTCAACAGGGTCTACCACAAGCCTGAGCAAAAACCCTCAGCAAAAAAGGTGTCCCATTGAATCTGAAACAAATCTAATAAAAAATGCAGGTTTTAACCCCATACAGAAATTACCTGCAAATGAATTCTTAAAAAATAGAAAAATAAACAATGGTGATAAAATAAAACAAATATACACAGAGATTTTCCCCTGGATCCTGTTGAAGCCTTGGAATTACGTTGCAACAACATGGGGGAAAACCACCTAGTCCAGACCTTAGAGCAAGTCATTTTCCGTTTGGTGTAGTTGCTCCAACTGGGGATAAAGGGACCATTTTCCCAATAAGGATGATGTTGGGTGTGTTTTGTTTATATAACATGAAAATGGGAAATAATTTAATCTATCAGATGCATTTATCTAAGCTATATATTCTACTATATACACAGGGTGTTCATTCCTTTATGTGATCTGTTGGGGTTCCCATGTTTTGGCAAGGTTGGCAATACCAAAAGATGAGACAACATCAAACCACTTTCAGACCCTAGGATCTAGCCCTCCTGGGTCCAGAGAGGGATCTCTCTATGATTGTCAAAGGCATATGTCTTTGAAGCTCAAAGTTAAGGTGTTAGGCTAGTTACAAGGCTTAGAGTTTGTTTGTTTAATTGTATGTTTGATTGCTGAGAATCAGGAAGGAAGGGTTCAATATAAGACAAGGCTGAGCAAAGAATATTTAGGCAAAAGGAGAGATAATTCAGGGAACATTCGAGACCATTGGGAAATGGATTCAAGAAAGGGTTTACTTGCTATTCAATGTGCAGGCTTTCAGTTGGGCTGGTCATCTAAAGCATGGATCTTACAGATGATAGTGCAGTAGGATAGGCAAGAGGGAAGGTGAGAGCAAGGAAACATTAAAGATTCAGAACACAAAGTTGAAAACCTGAGATCAGAGAGAGACTTTGAACTCTCAATGCTTCTGCCTCCAGCTTGAGGGATCTTAGAAAAGGTTCAAGTAACTGAAAAGGATCCTAGTGAGATAGATACATAGTTCTAGACCTCCCAGTGTTCCCAGTTCATTCAATTAAATCCTAACAAGAACATTTAAGAATAGATTCATTAATTCATACATCAGCTAGCAGGAAATAACATCCACTACACTGGTTAAATTAATTGAAACCAAACCTTAGATAACACATATAGAAGAAAAACATTGAAGGCAAGGAGAGAAAAAACATAGGGTACCTAACAAGGGTAAATCCTATGCCAGATTTCTGATGTGAGCCAGTAGAAATGAAATGAAATGAAATAAAACACAGAGATAGAAAAACATCACCGCAACTTTAGATCAGGATCCAAAGAAATGTGCTTGTCATATTAAAGAGCAACACTAGTCAAGTACAACATTGCCAATAGCTTGAAATTTCAGTTTGGATACATCTTCCTCAGCCTATCTTACAACTTTACATAGAGAACATGTCTCAAAGGAAACAACTTGCAATTCTCTGATAATCGATCAACAACCTTTACAATGAGTTCCTTCTTGAATTTTATAGCTGAAGAGAGAAGAGGAGGTAGGTGAAACACTAAATGAAGCATTAAAACTCAGAAAGAAAGAGGGCCGAAGCCCATTCAGTTTTAAATCCTGTGCATTTATCCCTGGTACTCCTTTGGACAAAGGAGCGGTCTTCTTCAGGCTTCCATTTACTACGGTATGGCTCTGCTGCACTCTGGTTGCAGTACTCTGTAGTACTTATGGTGAATAAACAAACAAGGCAAATAAATGACTTTGAGGTCTGCCATGTTGCATGACAAATACTCTAGTAGCATCGAACTATTCCGTCAGGGTGGAAATATTCTAAGGAACACGGTAAATAAGGGTACAATATGGGCGCTTTGTCCTGTCCCAAGTAGGAACGTTCTGCTGATGTAGCTACCCTGGTAGTATTTTTTTCTGCATGCTGGGCCTTCCATGTGATCTATGATGTCCTTGAAATAGTACCTTTGCCTTCTAAATCCCTGAAAAAGGCTCAAAATCTTCTATTACGTGCCTTGAACTCTTTGCTACTCCCGTACTATCTCTGTCGATGAGATCTATGCTTTAATGGCTCTGGGGAAGATTTTACAGAGTTTAAACTATGTTCTTTAATGTGGGCCCTGTAATATGTCTTTTCAGACCCTTCTTCATGAGTTCGGCTCTTTGAAAATGGTATTTTCCTGTTTCTTTGTAACTGTACAGAGATTTTGAATCATGGCGGTTTTCCGCCGCTCGTACCATGCAAAAACACGCAACTCTGTTATGAAATCCATGCATAGGGGAGGATGGCTATGGAGGATGGAGAGAATGATAGCATGGCGGTGATAGAATGGTGTTTTTAGATAAAACGATGGTGAATAATGCGGTGATATGGTGCACACAACGACTAATAGGGTTTGGTGGAAAAATGCGCGTGGACCGTTTGATCGTGGTCTGTTGGTGTAGATAGACGGTGAAGATTAAACAGCAGGAAGGTTTATGAAGTCAGGCGGAATGAATGTGAAACATTAAACTTTAATGTAAATTGCGAAAGTTTGGACATAGGAAGAAATGCAAAGAAATGACTGAAAATGCAATGAAAATGATCGTGTGTGGCGGGACCCGGCATGGGTGGAGGGCGATTCACTTAGGACCGTCGGATCTCAGGAGGAGATCGACGGCTATGATCTAATTGGAGAGAAGAAATGGGAGGGTCAGCAGTCCGATTGAATGATGGTGTGATTAGTTATTGAACATTGGATCTTGGACTAACGGACGCTCGAGATTGGATCGACGGATCGCAATCGCAAAGGGTGGAAAGTGGAAACAATTGAGAAATGCGATTGCGATTGGAGCGAGAGAGCGAGGGTCATCGGATCGTGGATTAAATGGATGGCTGGGATGGGATCGGCGGATCGCAATCGGCGAATGCAGAGGAGGGGATGCGATGCGACTGGTGCGATGCGATGGAGCGCCAGCCATCCGATCCGGATGATAGATCTACGGCGGAGATTGAATCGGCGAATCGAAATCAGAGTGGAAAAAAGAGTGACACGGTGAAAGTTGCGATTGCGATTAGGGTAGGAGTGCGATTAGCGTCAGGCCGTCTGATCAAAACGATAGATCAACGGTGGAGATCGTAGCGGGACTGTTGGAGTGATAACACTATCACATCAGAGTTTTCATGGTTTATAAAGGGAACTGAATGTTCCGCTCCGATTCTCCGATGCGATTAGCGCCCAGGCCATAAGCGCTCAGTCTTGGGCATAGGGCATATGGGGAAGTGGTTTAAGGGGGCTGGCGGAAAAGGGGCTAGGCCCTATTATAAGGTGGAAAGTGGGTTTTGTGCCCCTTTTTAGTGCATTCTAGGGCTAATGGAGGGTAACGATAAGGGAATAAAGGGAAAATTAAACCAGACCAGGGGTGTATGCGTGGTTTAGAGGGGATTTTGGGAGGATTTGGAGGGTAAAGGGGGACTTTGACCAAGGGGAAAAAAGGGTAAAATGGAGAGTTCTGCATAGGTACAAGGGGCAAATAAAGGCCTTTTGGAGCACAATTCTTTATCATCAGTGAGACTTATTGACTCAAGAACAACAGAGGGAAACAATCAAAGGGCAGGGAACATGTAAAGGCTTCAAGGATGTTGTGTTTTCAAGAGAAATGCATTCCTTGAAGGCTCATAAAACAAATTAGCTCCTTTATTTCTTGTCAAGGAATTTATAAGGGGCTAACATGATCTAAAAAGATATCTTCCAAATATTAGTAATGAAGATTATTTAAAAGTTGAAAGAGATGAAAATTATGTAAAGATAATTCTTTTAACAAAATAGTTTAATGAAATTTCAAATATATAACACAGATAAAAAGATAATTGCCAATCTAGAAAGAAAAACATAATATAACGTGTAGAAGTACCATATATACGAGTTTCTACTCATTCAAACTGACAATAGTTTTATGCTCCTCTTCACTTTCAAGCAATTTAAAGAGTATAATAGTGCAACTTCAGTTAAACAACTTCAAAAGTCAAAAGATAACAGATTTCGTTCCATTAATTCATCAAGGCATTCACAAACTTACAAAAGTGAATTCTTTGCAAATGTTTTTGTCAAATTTCTGGACCCTTCTCTAAATGAATGAGAATGGTTTAAATAATAAATTACAATATGTTTACAATAGATTATTACATAAAAATGGAGGAGGTTTCAAACAACCATCCTCGTAAGGAGTAAACTTAAACTACAATCTAGGAAATAAAATAACAACATGATTATGTGGACTGATTCTCTTTGCGCATTTGATCTCGGAGCTGACAAATATCCACCATTGGCTTCAGTTGAGTTGGTTGTGTAATCCATGATCTGATCTGGCCTTTAAACATTGCATTCGAAAGTTTTGGCTATGATTTATTTGTAGAATCAGTTAATGACTGTAGAGTTAGGCACTGATGATAAGGTTTGATCAGAAAATTCCAGTAATTTTCTTGACCAAACTTATGTATCCTTTTAATAATTTCCACCTACGACTTTGTACTTTCCTTCCAATGTGCTTCTAATGGTTTGATTTCTGGGAGCACTTCAATTGTGGATTCTTTAATAAGTTCAACTTTTAAAATCTGTTCATTAACATATTCAATAATTTCATTTATAAACCTTGATGCCTTTGCCATTGCTTTTTATGCTTGTCTCAATTGTATTTCCCAATCCTTAAATAAAATATCTTTATGGAATTTATCTATATTAGTGAGGTCAGCTTTCTTTCCTGCATCAGACCCTTGCCATTGAATGAACCCATTAATCTTCTTTTCAATTATTTCGCATTCAAGCCTTCTATTGGCCACTTGTTGGATTAGAATTTTTCTTGTATCATAGTAAGAACTGGTGATTGAAACTTGTTGACAAAAGATTTCTTGTTGCTGCCTTAGCTTTGCATTTATTTCCAGTGCTTCTTTTATGAATTTCTCTACTTGAGGTTGACCTTTCAATTTGTCCATTACTACTTCAAGATGTGTTTCTTTCTCTGTAACTTGCACCTGATGCTGCAGCTTCAATCTATCAAAGTATTTTTGAAACTGAGACATCTTCAATTCAATATGCTTACTGGAATTAAACTTTTACTATTCTAGTAATTTCTCCAGTTCATTGGACTTTGTCTTCTTTCTGCTTAAGTAGAAGTTGTACCTCTGTAGCTTTGTAAATGGTAGTAGTAGCATATTCTCCTACGAATTGTGATAATTTAGTCAAATGTTTTGTAGGATCAGCCAAAGGGTCTTTCCATAGAACTTCTACAGATTCATCCATAAGATTTGAAACCGATTCATCCATTCTTCTTCTCTTTCTTCTTTTAAATACAACCTTATGACTTGGACTGTAGAAGACATCAAGTGAGAGTATCTATTCAATCTTTAAAACAATATGTTCTATAGGGTATGTTAGAATGATCTCTTGATCATGAACTTCAAGTACCTACTGTAGTGGAATTGTAGTTTCTACTAAATTCTGGGAATGCTATGGAGTTTAGAAATTTGTTTATTCATAAACATTAGGTTTTGGTGATGGTGTTGTTTCCAGTGCCTTGGAAAATTTCTCCCATTCTTCATTCATATCTTTTGATTGAGGATTATCTATCTGGTCAGGTGTATTCTGGATATGCTGAACTTCTTGAGAAGATGATTTAGCTCCATTAATTTCTCCTTCAGTTTGCATCTCAATCCCTTTAATCACTTTATCAATTGTTTTCTCTGGACTCTCATTTCTTCTCTCGGATTCATTGTCAGAGTTATCCGAATTCTGAGAATTATGTTGTGATTGTCTTGATTCGTGATTTGATTTCTCTTGAGATTAATATTCAGACATATCCTTGGCCTCATTATCCAAACTAATTCTATGAGTTGGTCTGTTGAAATCTTCAATAAATAACAAATCCAAAGGGATTATTTCCAGCATTTTATTTCTATATTCTTAGAAAGCCTCAAAGTTTGTTTTACTGAGCTGACTCGATGCATTTTTCAATACATCTGTGAAATTCTCCACACCTTCAAAGAAATAATCAAGCATATTTTTATCATTTAATAAAGGTTTCAATTTAGGCTCAGTGGTGAAATTCTTAACCAAATTATTAGGATCAAATGGCCTCTTTGGCATCAGAGCCAAATTTAATGAATTGACATTTTAAATTTCTTTGAATGCATGACCAATGTCGAAAAGGGAAAAATTGCCACATTGTAAAGGGAAAGTAGGCCAAATGGCCTTCTTGGTATCTTTGAGTTGTTCGGAAATTCCAGTTACTAGAAGTTGGTAGGAAATTTCCCTGGCTAGGAGCTTATCAGGAACATAATAGGAAAAAACATGGGGAGAAGAATAACTCCCAAAAACTCTGATATAAATGAAATTATCTTCAGAAAAACATCTAGCAACTGGTAAAATGTCTGTGCTAGCCTCCTTAGAAATCCTAGGGGCTTTTTCATTAAAGATAATCTGATGGATGGGTAACATAAATCCATTCCAAATTTTATATAAATGTAAATCAAAATCGGATTCCCAAAGGACCCTATGGTAAATATGGATTGGAGTGGGGTATTGGGATCTCCATTTCCATCCCATGATAGGAAAGCTTGAACAAAAGCAAATTGCATCCATAATGCAATCACTCATGTAGAAGGGGGGTATGGTTATAGAGGAAACACTTCTTTTACTTCTGTAATCCATGATAGTTCTGGCCAAATTATTAAACAAAATGCTCGCCCAATTCATAATAGAGGAATTGACGATTGCATCAATTAAAGGGACCTAGTCTATGGAAAACCTAGTGGCATCTTGTTTTGTAAACAACCTACATAACATTCCAACAGCATAACAATAAGGGGAGGGTAACTGTGCTATCAGGTACATACCAAGTTTGTCCCGCTTCAGCTTGCCTTGGTCATATTTCCATCCCTTTATTACTTTCATGAGGTCTTTATTCTTCTTTGTAAAGCTTTGGACAAAAGCTTTATCATAATTTTTCTGCGGCATGGGCAAGTGGTACATTATCCGTAAATATTTTGCGGTGAACAAACCAATATTCTCAAGCTTTGAATTCTTGAATGGTCTATCTGCTATGTTAAGGTGGTCAATTACCCACTTTACCATATATGTGTAAGGTAAAATCATTGGCCTCTTTTCTATTCTGTGAAGAAACGAACATGCAACATCGAAATAGGACGGATCTGAGGGAACCGTCGCATCTGCTGTTACTATCTTGACTATTACCCTTGTTGTTCTTACTCAAAAAAGGTGGTACATTGATTCCCATGAAGAACTTCCGCAATCCTTGTTGCAGGTTGTATCTGAGAACAATGGAGGCATGCCCGAGTCTTTTGCAGTGGATGATTGGGCAATTTCCTTGCCTTTCTTTGTCATTCCAGTTATTCTCACTCCATTAGGCGGTTTCCTGAATTCAAGTGAAAAGAGTAAACTCAGATCTGAGATGCATAGAGAGAAGGATAGAGTTAAAACACTATAATCAAAATATGACGCTCAATTATTCAAAACACGCTTGAAGTATATATCAATATTTCGAACCTTACACCCATTAAATGTCGTTAATAACCCATAAATCTTTCTATCAAATCTCTTACACACCTTTACATAATTATGTCTAATCTATCAATCTAAGACGTTAGATATTATAACGTGTTGATTAGATAAGAATCATTTCACGCACTTGAGTAATAAGTGTTAATATCGCACATAGCAACTTTTAACAGTTACCAATAGTTATGGTTTTTGCCGCCGATGAATCTCGCGAAATGCGATCTCCGTAAATTGCACATCACAATTTTTTATGGTAATAAAAATTTCCATTTTGTTTCTCGTCGCGAAACCCGAAATGCACTGAAGACTCATGTTGTTGCACTTTATCAAACCTTTAGATACTTGTAATTGCTCATTTGTTGTTTCATCGGGTCCGTCTAATCACAACTTTTACCAAATTGTTATAAGCTTGTTAATTTTAAAAGGCGCGATGCGATTTCTCTTTAAAGGGATATTTAAAGCATTTGCAATGGGGAGTTTATATAACTCTGAAAATTTTGAAGCGCATATCACAATTCAAAATACTTATATATGTTTTAAATTATTCAGCTTGTAAGTTATGTGATTTACGATGAGCGCTTTTGAAATCAAAGCGAAAAGGGACAAACCTTTATTCCTAAAAGAATTTTAGACTTAGGCTAAGATGAAATCATGATGATAAATTTCTATTTATTTTTTAAAGGGTCCCCATTTATTAAAATAAATGGGGGGTGTTTTATAGTACAACAATTGGCGATTCACTTAGGAGAACCAATTATCTCTGATTGTTTTTTGAAATTTCTAAAACTTTCCAAATAAAAATAGTTGCAGGAATGAATTTGAATTAATAATATCTCACTAAGTAATAAAATCTCACTTGAGAGATCGAGAGTGGACTCGATGGCGGATTCACATGCTTCAGATTCATCGCAGTCCAGAGGATGGGGGGCATGGCGTACATCAACTTTCTCAGTGCTTTCCGATCTTCAAAAGGCAGCAACTAAGGCAGTCGATGAAATTACCCGCAATGGAATCGAACGAAGGATGGATTGCGCCAGGGTTTCATTATGCTCTACCGCCGTCGTCAAGGTCTGTGCAGATCCTGCACTCAACAAAGCCTTCCCTGTACCCGTGGCTTCCGGGTTGGATCTGGCCGCATCTCACAACGGCTCTTGCCTGCTCGGAGCTCACAGCTATGCCAAGGATCTCATCTCAAAGAACTTTGCAAGTAATGCCTCTGTTGGTGCCGCCGTTGTGTCTTTCACTCCATGGGGTCTGCATCAAGGGAGAATGAAGATCCAAATGCCGAATAGGTGGTGCGGCTCTCATGCTAGGGACTCGGGGCTTCTCAATTCTGATAAAGCACTTGCGGATCTCGCCCCAGGAAAATCCGGCAGCGGCAAGGTAGATCGGATCTCCCAGAAATTGATCTGTCTCCGGTCTGTCTTGGATCTTCCCAGGGGGGGTTCTCTACAGGACGGCGAAGCTGCAAAGGCGCAAACGACAGTCTTCAAGGAATCTGGCAGCCATGCAGATACAGAGTTAAGAAATTTCTCTTCCTCTTCTCTGGGAGACGAGGCGCCTAAGCCTGATCTGCAGAACCCTCTACTGACTCAGAAGAAAGGAGGGGCAAAGACGAGGAGGGATCGGCATAATGAACCCCCTTCTATAGGTAAGAACCCGTTTTCTTTGAACTCTCCTCCTTTCCAAATCTTTATCAAACCTCCGGTGGGTAAGTCATGTTTAGCCTGGGTAAATGATGACACCTCTATCCTGTAACTCAAGCATCAAATTTGGGGTATGGCGGGCTACCCAGTACCGATCCAACATCTGGTCAACGAGCACAGTTCTCTCCAGGATTGAAGGCTCTTAAAGGATTACGCCATAAGAGCAGAGAGTACCATTACCATAAATCTGCGCCTGCGAGGGGGTGCAGAGAACCAGAGCACGCCCAGGCAAACAAATGGAGGCCCCTCCTACAAAAATATCCTACAAGGAAAAAAAGGGGTCGGCACAGTTCCAGAACAAGCTGGAAATACTCCAAGGCCTTACATAGTTGAACAACAGGATCAAACCCCTGCTCTAAAAATCAAAAATCCAACAACAGAGGAGCATATCAGGACATATGAAGCCCAGGCATTAATATGCCGCTTTAACTGCTTCTGGCCCAAACCCATGGACATTTTTCACTGGATCTTCACCCAATGGTCCCTGGAATGTGAAATACATCTCTGTTACAAGGGAATTTTCATTGTGAAATTTCAAACCTCGGAAGAAAGGGATATCATAATCAGAGAGGGGCCTTGGTTCTGGGGGTCCACGGGGTTGTTTATTACTCCATGGTTTCCAGATTTTGACCCCAATACTATGATAGTTTCCAGACTACCAGTATGGGTGAGACTTTACAACCTACCTCTTCACTTCTGGAATGAACAGGTTCTCGAGAGCATTGGGAACAATATCAGGTGGTATATTAAAACAGACACGGAAAGATTAGAACAACGAATCTTCACTTTTTCCCGGATCTGCGTGGAGGTAGATTTAAGAAAAGGATTACCGGAGAACATTATGTTGATTTATAAGCAAAAAAATTGGTTGCAATCACTAGATTACAAGAATACTGCATTCAGATGCAGAAATTGCACGATGACAGGACATTTACAAAATACATGCCCAGAAATTAAGAAAGCAAACAACAAAAGGAAACCGAACAGGAAGCAGAGGAAAGGTTGGCAATTTCCCCCTCCTGATTCAGAGGAGGATGAGTCAGAAGAAGAAGAGGAACTAGCTCCCCCAGGAGATAAGCAGACTACACAGGAACCAGAGGCACAAACAAAGGACACAACCGCACTAGTGGATCCACATCTTCAGACGAAACAAACAGACAGGAATGCAGTGGACTCGGGCAGCGGAGGGATCAAAAGACACCATACATCAGAAACTTCAGATTCAGACAAGGACACAGGAACCAAAAGTGCAGAAAATCAGATTGTCCTTGTCACTTGCGAGCCATCTCAGGGCGAATGGCGAAAGGTTAAGAAGAAGAAAGGGAGAAAAACCTGATTTGTGGGACACTTTTCCCACGATCTAGCAGCTTCCTATTTTTCTGCCTCTTCTCTCTTCTCTTTTCTCATTCTTTTTTCTTTCTTTTTCTCTGAATGCAAGGTAGCCTTGCTACAACGCATTGTGTGCAAGAGCACATGAGCCCAATGGGCAATTTCTGAAAATTCTTCAATGCATATGCTATGTGTAACTTTTCATTTTTATTAATAAAAGGTTACCGATTTTTTCTGTGGAAAAATAAAATAAAATCTCACTTGATTATAATTCATAAGAATTCCTCTTTAAAAATGAAAGTATGAATATTTATATTAGTCTTTACTAAGTTGAAAAAGATGAAGCACGTGGCTCATTCAGATTATATTTATAAATATATACTCTTTTATCATGGGTAGAGCCTCTGATCCAATAGGAAATTTAAGCTTTTGGCAGGGTTACCTTTTACCCATCAATGATTCATTGTCTTATCCAGTTACTCTTACAATTTTAAAAAATAAGTTCAATTTTATATAATTTATCTCTTTTGGAACTTGTTTTCTTTTCTGTAGATATTTTTTTATGTATTTTTAATCACTTAAAAGCCATTATCTTGGCTTGGTAACCAAATATTGACAATGCCATTCACTGGTTGTAATTAAACTGATCAAGCTGGCTCTTGATGAGACCCCTTGTCTTTTGATATAATCTCAAGTCATTACCATGTTTTGGTAGGCAGTATTGGTAATGTCAATTCAACTATTTCCCTATGAACAAGGTAAACAAGCTCTTGATGAGACTTATTATATTCTTAAGATTTTTAGAATAATTTTTGAATTAATTTCTAAAAATTTGCAATTTTTTCTGGATGGGGTGAATCATTGGTCCTTTTGAGGATTCTAGATGATAATTTTTAGAGTTTAAGATTGCTTATATGTAAAATTGTTTTTACTATGTTAAATATTCTTTTATTGACTGATAACAGAATAACCATTCTTTATAAAGATGATATTCATCAAAGAATAAATAACTTAAGTGAAATTGCATCTTTCAGTGAAAATAAAATATATTTGATATTCGAATCTTTCGATTATTTCCTTAACAATTCTTTATTTCTATAAGCGATAAATCAAAAAAAAATCTGAGATGTTTACTTGAAAAGCCAAAAATCAATAATATCCAAATTTTATTTTCCTAAGGAAAAAAAAAGATAGTAATATACAAGGAATAGAAGGGGTTACCTCCTATGAAAAATATTTCTTTAGAATATGCCCATTAACAAGCAAAGAATCTCTTTTGCCTGATCGGTCTTGCATTAAAAATGTTGATGGGCCTATTTCTTCAATGATTTGAAATGGACCTAGCCACAGTCTTTGGAATTTGGTGTGTTTACCTTTTTCCTTGTGTGCTTTATCCCATTTCAATACGAGATCACCAATTTGGAATGTTTTTTGGAGTGACAAAAGTTGTATCAAATGAAGCTTTAAATTACTACTAATGATGTGCATGAATAACTTCAGTTTTTTCTCTTTCTTCTTCAAGCTTAAGGATTTGAAATTGTCTAACTTGCAGAGAAGAAGAAGGCAATTCATCAATAAATTGAACTAAGGCAAGAGAAGGAATAACTACGTTGGTAGGAAGAACAAATTCTTTCCCATAAACAAGATTAAATGGAGAAGTGCCAATTGAGGCCTTCTGAGTTATTCGATCTGCCCAAAGAGAAAATGTCAATGATTTGTGCCAATTTCGTTGGTTTTGGTCAACAATTTGTTTAATGATTATAATAAGGTTTTTATTTGTGGATTCTGCTAAACCATTTCCTTGCAGATAATAATTAGAAGAATATTTAAGTTTAAAACCTCTTTTGATAGCAAATTCTATTATAGCAGCTCTTGAGAAATAAAATGCATTATCAAACATTAAAGCAGTGGGTAAACCAAATCTAGTTATGATAAACTGATCAATGAACTCAATAATGTTCTCAAAGTTGGCTACCTTTAGTGGAATTTATTCCACCCATTTAGTAAAGTAATCGGTAGCCGTGAGAATTTATTTATGTTTTTTGGAAGAGTCAGGAACGATCTCACCAATTATATCTATTCCCCATTGTTCAAATGGTTGTTTGATATTAACTAGCTGTAATGGGAAAGTTGGTTTCCTTTGTCTTCCAGATGCACTTTGGAAAAATTTGAATTTCCTTGCATATTCATGAGAATATTTGAAAAGTGTTGGCCGATAATAACCTGCATGCATGATTTTATGTGCTATTGTATTCCCTCCAAAATGTCCTCCAACTGGTCCATCATGGAGTTCCTGCAAAACTTTCTCTGCTTCAATTTTCTCTAAGCATATTAATAACATAGAATAAAAGTTTCTTCTAAACAATACATCATTGATCATTTCATATTTCTCGGATTTCAATCTCAAATCACATTTTGTTTTATAACTGAGCTGTGTTGGGGCATATCATTTTTTCAAATAAAACTTGAGATCAACGTATTGAGACTGAGCATCGTTGAGGCTTACCTCTGACACTTTCACATCATTACCTGAATCTTCCTTTGATGATAAATGGGATGCTCCTATTAGCCTTCTGAAAAAACCTTGACCTCTAACAATTTTAGAAGGTCTAATTTCTACATCATATTCTTGTAAAGAAGTAACCCGGTTAGCCATTTTTTCTCCTAGTTATCTTTGCATCAATAATTTTTTTACTGCAGAGAATGGAACTATTATCTTGGTGTGAGATTTGAGGATAAATGGCCTAAAATTATTTATAGCTTTAAAGAAAACAAATGCTTGTTTCTCAATAGATGAATAGTTTAGTTATGCACCTTGCAAATTGGAACTGAAAAATGATATTGGTGCTTCAATTTGTTGTTCATTAAGTTGTGCCAGAACAACAACATAAGATGCATATGATGAGAATGTATATAAAGTGAAAGGATTAAGAAAATTGGGAGTATTTAGAAATGGAGCATTGATAATAGATTGTTTGATTAAATCAAATGCTTCCCTTTCATTATGTCCCCACTTAAAAACTGAATTTTTCTTAATCATGGTTTGTAAAGGTAAAACTATCTTCGAAAAGTCAGGGACAAATATTTTTACAAAATTTATCTGTCCAATAAATGACTGCATAGTTTTCTTATTATGAGGGAAAGGAATCCTTTTAATCTCTTTGATTATTTCAGGATCAATATAGATACATTTTTTGGACATAATGAATCCTAAAATTTTCCCTTCATCTAGAGAAAAATATGATTTTTTTTGGTTTAATGAAATTCCATATTTTTTACATCCCTCAAAGACTTGTTTTGGGTCATTCGCATGATTGGTTTCTTATCTAGAAAATAATTTAATGTCATCTAGATAAATAACCATTGACTTGTTGATGAGTCCTCTAAAAGCTGTGTCCATGGCTCTTTGAAAAGTGGCACCTTCATTGATTAACCCAAATGGCATCTTTTGATAGGCATAAGTTCCCCACTTAGTCCTGAAAGTAGTCTTTAATCTGTCATATGGATGTACCAGGATTTGGTTATATCCTGAAAATCCATCTAGAAAAGATATAAGTTCAGAATCAGCTACAGTCTGTAGTACTTGTTGGTTGGTAATGGAAAATTGTCTTTTTGACATGCTTTATTCAAGTTTCCGAAATCAATACAAATCCTAATGTCACCATTTTTCTTCCTGACAGGAACCAAATTTGAAACCCATTTTGAATGTCTAACTAGAAATATGATCTTAGCTTTGAGGAGTTTATTCAACTCTGTTTTGATTTGATTTTCAAGATTAGGGTGAATTTTCCTCAACTTTTGATGTATTGGTTTCTCATCTGAAATCATAGGAATAGTGTGTTGAATAATAGAAGTGTCATATGTTTTAATATCAGTGTAATCCCAAGAAAAAAACACTTTTGTAAGCCCTTAATAACTTAAAAAATGATAATCTTTCATCAGAAGACAAACCAAGACCTAAATTGACATTTTATGGTTTATCATCAGTTCCAAGATTTACTAACTCAAATCTTAAGGTTGAAGTTTCAGTTTTAGAATTAGTAACTCTTTTAAACCTATCTTTTAAATCATAAAGGTCTTCTAATTTGACAACTGAATTATGAATTGGATTTTCATCCTGTTCTTCCTTAACCTGAGTATCGTGTTAATTTTCATCTAGAATTTGATTATCATAAGATCCTTCAGATGTAAGGAAATATATGATATCAGAATCATTATTAAAGACTCTCCAATTAGTAATATATGATCTAAAAATCAATTTAATAGAAAACCTATCGGGACTAAATTCTTGAGATGGAATTAATTTCGATGCTACATTAGCCAATAAATTTTCGCTAGCATTTTGTATTCTGGGTACAGAGGAAATATTGAAAGCTAAGAAATGAGAAGTCAATTCATGGAATAATAATTGATAATGTTTAAGATGTCCAGAATGACAATGGATAGTATTTCTTACTTGTTTGACAATGATTTCTGAATCCCCCAATACTTTCAGATATTTAATGTTAAGGTCAATTGCTTTGTACAAACCTTGAATTAATGCTTCATATTCTGCTATATTGTTTGTGCAATCGAATTCGAGTCTGTAGGCTAACATATTTTTTTCTCCTTCTAGGATTATTAAAATATAGCCAACTCCTGCACCATCTTCTGATTTAGAGCCATCAAAATAAAGAATCCAAAATAAAGAATTAACTATTGGTTTATTTACAAAAATTTTAAACTTAGAAGTGTCTGTCTGGGAAAAATTTTCAATTTGAGAGATAACTGCGTTATCGAAAAAGGGTGATGGTTGAGCATTAAAATTTCCAAGAAATTATTCTACCGAGTAATTTCCAATAATATTATTATTTAATGCTACAGACTCATTGATTCCTTCAAGATCAGTAACTGTATGTTTCATGAATTTCTCTTGATCTACCCGAATTTGGTTTGGCTTTCCATTGTGGGTTAGCCACATATGTGACTATTCTGTTGCGAAATATCCATGAAGCTTCTCAGACCAGTCTTTGCTTAACACTAAACCATAAAATTCAGGAATATCAGCCACCAATATATCAATTATCTAGGAAACCTTAGGTTTTGATGACAATTTGATAGAGACAAAATTTATTTCTCCTACAACCTCTACTTTTGTTCTATCAAGTTGTACTATATGAACAGGAGAAATATGAGGAGTTATGTTCAACTTAGCACATACTGATTTTTGCATGATATTAGATGAAACCCATGAGTCTATTAAAAAATTGTGGATGTTCTTTTTACAGATCTCATAGGTTAAAAGAAACAGCGGATTATGAGAGATGGATCGATCACCTATCATAATAAGATCTATAGCATATATTTTAGTTGAAGGAGGAGGAGGTTTACCCATTTGATTAGCAGCTTGAACTACTACTGGAGCAGGTAAGGCTGAAGCAGGAAGTGCATTCAAATCTCTAATTAAAATATTATGATGTTGTTTTTGATCCGAAAGGACCTTCGCACATGAAAAGAGCTTTGCGCCATGTTGATATGAAGTTGGTGACAAGTATTTAAGTGGGTGAAATTATGCTTATGCATTTTATTAAACCCATGCATTATTGATATAAATGATTAATATTCGCGAGAGAAAATTTGTCTCACATATTATTAATTTAATGTAATTAGGGAAATTGGTTTTTGTGTGAGAAACCATCTCACACCAATTCTCTATTTTTCTGAATTATAGGCTGAGAGAATCAAGGGAATGGTTGAAGAGTCTTTAGGTGGTTTTGAGACTTTTCCAAATTATGAGCCTGAGATAGTTGGAGGTCCTACTTTCATGGAATTTTTTTTCCTTCCTTGTAGTTAGGCCCTATAATTGTGGGTCTTGTAATTAATTCTCTTTGTTGGAGAGCGGGTGAGGAAAAATATATATATTCCTTATGTAATCCATGAGAAGGGGGAGAAGAAAGGAGAGAATACTTATCCATTGAGAGCCATAGTGCTTGGATAATGCTCGGCCATAGAGTTTTAATGTAATAAATCTTACTTTGAAGGAGGAATACAGAGGACCTGCATTCCAATTGAAGCAGATTCGGAGATGAAGCCCCAGAGAGATGGAGGGGTGAACTCTGTTACCAAATGGTTGTCTCTCTCTTACTTACGTGTTTGTGATTCTTGATATGTTAAGTTCATTTATTTATGTTTATGTGTTTATGCACTATAATCGATGGACAAACATGTTCATTTAAACTTGTATAAGCCATAGTCAATTAAAAGATATTCAAACCCTACACGATGGTTAGAGTAGCACTCGACCCGTGATTGGATCAAGTGGTATTAAAGCAAGTGATTGATTTGCAGGATGGGAAGAGGAGCGAAGAACACTAAAATAACGCAAGAGTTGCAAGAGATAAATGAAATAATTCATGTCAAAAATGTAGAATTGTGAAGACTATTGCTCGATAAGCAGGAGCTTGAAGAGATGCTATGAGCCAAAGAGGAGTTATTGTCTAAGTTGCAAAAGGTTGAGACGACGGAGGATGAATCTCAAACCGAGGTATATGATGTTACTTCATGTTATGTTCTCTCTCAATATGAAACTAATGTTGGCATGAAAATCCTCACGAAGATGGGGTATAGAGGAGGTTGATTTGGCATAAATGGCCAAGGAGTCACCCAACCATTGGAGGTTGTACCAAGACAACCATTTGCAGGCTTAGGTTATGGACAAGAAGAGAAAGGAGAATGCTTGAAGGTAGCTGAAGCGAAATCCATCTCTTCATCACCTGATTCCAAGAAGGGAATCAAGCTACCTAGTCCTCATCAGTTCAAGGACAAGTCAGGAATGTATAACACTCATTCAAATTCTTCTTTTACATATAAGAGGAATGATTTCTTCCGTATTTTTTCTAACCATGATGTAGTTAAGCTTCATAAAAATAAAGTGTGGGTTAAGAAGACAAATTTGTCCACGAGAATTGAGACCAAGAAGAATAAGAACCTTATGAATCCTCCTATCATGAAGACACAATTGAACGGGAAATGACATAATTTCTATAGTTTCTGCAAGATTAGAGGCCATTGGGAGAAGAAGTGTTGGAAGTTGCACCCCAAAATTCGCCACAAATCAAATGGGCATATTGTAAAAGAGACCATGAAGAAGGAGGCTCCATCCACCATTTGAAAATCAAACTTACAAGAAGAAAGTGCTTGGTGCCGGTTTGGTAAGTAGTTCATGATGTTTCTACAATATTTATTTATGCTCATTTTCAAACTTTCGAGTTGTATAGGGGAAAATATCCCTCTGTTGATGAAAAACATTCAAATTTTTTTTGATTTAAAATCGACAAATAACGAAACCATTGCGAATATTTTGACAAGAGGAATCCGACGGTGCTTGAATAGCGTCAAACGACCTCCGGATGGAAAATTTATTGCAACCTAAAGGATCACTGCACCTTGTTGCACATGCTATCCCTAGTGTTATTAGTACTTGAAACGTGGGTTGACCTCCTCAAGTGTCTAGAAGAACCACTTGCACATGCTGTATTCATATTTATCACCAGTGAATCAGATAAACTGCCACACTTTGGTGTGTCAAGGTGTCGAAAATATCTTTTTTTTTGAACATCAAGGATTCTGAAATAGTAAGCAAATTAAAGAATAAAAGGTGCATGCGGTTTAAGGAAAGAAGTATCTAAATGCAAAATACTACGAAGGGGTCAACGATTGGAGGAAGTACTCACATAACGCGCGAGCTTTCTAACTAGTACAACCAACTAGGAGACGGAGAAAATGAAGGAAAAATTCATGGTTTCAATTCACCTATCACTTCAAACTTTCGAAAAAATATCAGTCTTGTGTGTTAACTGTTATGAATGAGAGCATTGTTATGGTCAGGTGTTTTCGCCATGCCTCCTTTCAATGGGGCCTTTATTGTAGATTCACATGTGGATCGATATTGGATCATTTCTGCTGCTTCTGTTGAACTTTGTAGACTTGAATCAGCAAGAAATTGTTGTTGCCCTAACTGCTAGACGTAGTAGAATTCATCCAGAAACGTTATCTAGCACGAGGCAATAGCACAGGAAATGAAGTGGAGTGCGAGTAACTTGTTTGGGTTCCAAGGACATCTGTAGGTAAGCGGCTTCCTTTTAGTGTCTATCTCTGGTGTCGTGGAATGACGTTGATACTTTGTTACTTAAACATAGGCCTTCCGTATGTTAGAGCATGTGTACCTTTGAATAGATTCGATGGATATCATGAAGCTGAAATCGCTGAGAAAAAGAGGTGTTTGTTTGGAGCACATCCGCTAAATCATATATTCGATAATCTGCCGCATGTACTAGATTGGGATAGTAATGCTGGGGATACTAATACTACAACTAGTTAATCTACAACAGTGGTTGAGGATTTGGATGTGTTCGATTGGTCATCCTGGGATCATTTAATCGTCCACCACATCAATGGATGCTACCTAGTTAATAATCTCTCCTTGTCACTGGACTTGCAAGCAATCATAGATTATTTAATGGACGTAGAGCTGCAATATGACAATAATAATATCGAGGAATACCTCATATTGAGTCTGAGGAAAGATGATGCCATTGTCTTCTAATGCCTAATTGACAAAACAAACACAATCAGTATTGAGCAGCCTGCTGTAATCCCTAGGGATCAATTGGTTTCTGACTATGTTGTGACAAGTAACAACAACAAGTCAAAATCAATGGTGACAAACATTGCAGGCTTGTCCGCTATGGATGTCAATCATGGCAGCTTTGAATACAAAGTATTGACACTACTACATCTCTTGATAGCATGCATGGAGGCAATATTGCAGGGAGCACAAGATCTGGCAGAGGTCATCCTCGGCAGGTTGCAACAACTCGTTTCTTCCACCGAGGTTCACCTCTACATGAATTTAGCCACGTGGATGATCTAGCGGATGCACTGATGGATAAATATAGTGATTTTCCTCATAAAAATATGGTCTAGGTCAATGGTGTTGTGGGAATGAGTACTAAGTTTGGAGGTTTGTTAGCAGGTCATTCCGTATTTGACTTCTTCTCATCTGAATTCACAGTGGGAATTGGAATTTGAAGTGGAAGCCCCCATGAAAGCCATCTTCTCTAGATTGAACCGCCCCAAAGCCTCTACTTCCATGATTTCTTTGGGGTTATCCTATCCTTGCCTTACAAAGCCCTATGCATGGAAAATCATGATCACGATCACAATCACTCTAATTTAAATTCAGTCGATGACAATGGATCATTCGATGGCTATAGTAGAAAGCTTGCCATCAATTTTAGAAATATTTAGAACTTCTATTAATGTGTGCAATGATCCCCTTTCCGTGGGAGAGTTGGCAAAGCAGCTGCCTTGTCGGCATAACTATCATGCAGACTGCATTCTTTTCTAGTTAAGCTCTCAGAATTCATGCCCCCTATGTAGATACAAGATTCCTACTGATGATCCCGCTTATGAAGAGCAGAGGAAACAAGGGGCATCCTTGCGAACATAATTTGTACAGTGCATATGACCTCTTAATAATGATATTCTCTTATATTATGTGTTGGCTAAAAACTAGTTTTATCTTGCTCTATTTGTAGATATTCTTTTGAAGTATTCTAGATAAGATGGCGTTAAATGGAAAGTAGTCGGCAGCTCCTCCAAATTTTTTCACCCTTGCAGATCAAGGTGTTCGAGACGTCTTAATTCACCAAATGAATCAGGCAGCCTCTGTAGATCATGGCAACCAGAAAGATTAATATGTCAAAGGGGTAATTTTTATTTTTTTTCACCATTAGTGCTCTTTGTTATGTACACATTATGTAAAAGGGGGGGGGGGGGGGTTTGAAAAATTGGTACTTTTCCCTTGTGCACATGTATGGCTCATTAAATTATTTTTAATTGCGATGCAAAAGGGCCATAGTTGCCATCATATTTTGGCATCGAAAATTTGGCATGTAAATTGTTGAATTCCATGTAAAGGGCCATAGTTTCCACCATAGTCACGACGTAACGCTGATTATGAAGCATTGTAAAGGCTTGTGTTAGCCACTCTTATGTGAGGGAGAGTGAGAGGCGTATTTTTGTGCATTAAGCCTTGTTGGCTTCTTTGTAATCAAGTTGAATGAGGAGATTTTCCTAAGCCATTTTGGCATGTAAACTTGACCAATGAACTCTTGGAAAGCGTTCCAAAAGATGTAAATAGGTATGATCAGCTACAGGTTGTAGCTTTGGGCAGATGTGGGCTTTTTCATTCTGGTTTTGAAGGACCACGGTGAACGAATCTTGAGTGGATGTGCCTTTTTAGGCATTTGCGTTGCAACAGTTTCATGTGTTGACATTATGTTTTGATTCTGAAGTATGTCATGTGAAGGATTCCCGATGGAATATGGCTTTCAGAGATATTTGCATATAGTTGATGATGGATTGAAGCTGATACTTTTGGAGACCAAAAGTTTCCTTGTGGGGAGGTTTGATCCGGAAGGACCTTCGCACATGAAAAGAGCTTTGCGCCATGTTTATTTGAAGTTGGTGACAAGTATTTAAGTGGGTGAAATTATGCTTATGCATTTTATTAAATCCATGTATTATTGATATAAATGATTAATATTCACGAGAGAAATTTTGTCTCACATATCATTAATTTAATGTAATTAGGGAAATTGTTTTTTATGTGAGAAACCACCTCACACCAATTCTCTATTTTTCTCAATTATAGGTTGAGAGAATCAAGGGCATGGTTGAAGAGTATTTAGGTGGTTTTGAGACTTTTCCCAATTATGAGCCTGAGATGGTTAGAGGTCCTACTTTCATGGACTTTGTTTTTACTTCCTTGTAGTTAGGCCCTATAATTGTGGGTCTTGTAATTAATGCTCTTTGTTGGAAAGTGGGTGAGGAAAACTATATATATTCCTTATGTAAGCCATGAGAAGGGGGATTAGAAAGGAGAGAATACTTAGCCATTGAGAGCCATAGTGCTTAGCCAATTCTTGGCCATAGAGCTTGAATGTAAGAAAGCTTACTTTGAAAGAGGAATATAGAGGATCTACATTCCAATTGAAGTAGATCAAGAGATGTAGCCCCAAAGAGATGGAGGAGTGAACTCCGTTACCAACTGGTTGTCTCTCTCTTATTTATGTGTTTGTGCTTCTTGATATGTTAAGTTAATTTACTTATGTTTATGTGTTTATGCACTATAATCGATGGAATAACATTCTCATTTAAAATTGTATAAGCCATAGTCAATTAAAATATCTTCATATCGTATACGATGGTTAGAGTAGTACTTGAACCGTGATTAGATCAGTTTTAGCTTAGTACGTTCATGAATTGAAATGTTGGCCCTGTTCTTTTTCATATCCTCAAATACATTATATTCGATAGTGTCAGAGACTACCATTGTCTTTGATGTAGGTGGAAAATCGGAAATAGCAAGATTAGTTTGTGTAGCCTTAGATGTAGACTTTTTACTTACTGTTTTGTATTTAGTAGGTGTTGAGTTCTTCTGTTTATGAATTGGCTGCATCGCTTCAATGGTATTCTTGCTCCTTGTACTTACAAGTAGAGCTTCTTGTTGTTCATCATTTGGTAGGATAAAATCCCACATTCCATTTAGTTCAACTTCTTCTTCTACTTAAATTTATTCTACTTCTGTTTGCTCTTCATTTGTATCTTGATTAGACTCAACATTAGATATAATGTTGGGTGGTTGAGAATTAGAAGATTGAATTTTCTTGAAGAGCCTGAAAGTTTTCTTTGAACTGAAACTTTCGATAACTTTATTTTTGATATCTACCATTTAATTTGTCATAGTATTTAAAACTTTCTGAAGACCTTCTAGATCAAAAGGATCTTTTGGTGGCTTCTTCTTTGAATCATCTTTGAAGGATACTTTATTAGATTTACTATCTTCTTGGGAATTCTTCTTTTCAAGAGTGATTATGTGTTTCTCTACAGATAAAGATTCATTCATATTGTCTGCCAATGTTGGAAACTTTTCTCTATCAACAAAAATGGGTATATTAGATGGGAGTGAAGAAATATACCACTCAATTTGAACTTTTGCACCAGGGAATAATATAGCATGGATTTTATTGAGTACTTTATTAAATCTAGAATTAAAGTGTTTTATTTTCTCTCCTGTTTTAGCCTTTAGATTTGATAGATCGTTGATGAGCGATGTAGTAGTTCTGTCATCTCCAAAATTAGCTAAAAATTGTTCTTCGAACATATTCCAGCTAGTTATAGAGCGGACAAGTAATGAGAAATACTAGGATCCTACAGATCCTATGAGAGTATATGGAAATAGTATTCCTACACAGTCTTCTTCAGTTACCTCTTTTAAATTGATGGATAAAATGTAATTATGGATGTGTTCTTCAACTGGAAGACCATCATCAGGATTAAATTTAGGTAACCATATTTCAGGGTATTTTGGAAGAGGACGAAGAGGAGAAGGCATTTGTACAACACCTGGATTGTTCCATGGTTGGACATTTGGTGGAGGTACTTGGCCTGCCATTGGACCTTGGGTGGATGTGATGAATTGAGTTTGAGTTGAAGAAGAGGCAGGTTGAGTTCTAGAACTAGTTGAAAGAGTAGTAGTTTGTGTATTGAAACTATTTAAAGTAACACTAATTGTTGGAATCGAAGTTGTGGAAGTGAGTGGAGGTAATGGAGGTGAATGGGGTGGATTATTGGATAAGACCTCGCAAGCAATTGAATTTTATTCAGTGTTCTTTGTTTTCCTTTGAGAAGTATCGATAGGAAATTCAAAAGGAGGGATTCATGTCTTCTGAGTTTATAATCGAGTTAATATTTGTCTAGGTTGTAAAGAAGATGAAACACTAATCTCATATGATTGAGAAGTTTGAGGATTTTCAGTAGAAATGGATACTCTCTCTAACTTTTTTTTATCAAAGACTGAACTTTTGGGGGATTTTGGTGAAAATTTGGAGATAGTATTGGTTGAGTTTCACTAGGAGAGTTAGGAGAGGGATGTTCAACTTCAGATCTTAAAGATTTAGATCTAGCTAATGTTCTAGAAGTTGAAGGGGATCTAGAGGGAGAGAGACTCTTATATTGGATTTTAGATTGATCAGACCTTCTTGCCATTCACAATTGGCCCTCCTTCTGGCGCCAAAATGTTGAAGCCTCGAACTTCCGTTGCAACAAAATGGGGGAAAACCACCCATTTCGGACCTTAGAGCAAGTCCTTTTCCGTTTGGTGTAGTGGCTACGACTGGGGATAAAGGGACCAGTTTCCTAATAAGGATGATGTTGGGTGTGTTTTGTTTATATAGCATGCAAATGGGAAATGATTTAATCTATCATATGCATTTATCTAAGATATCTATTCTACTATATACACGGGGTGTTCATTCTTTTATGCGATCTAAAAAGATATCTTCCAACAATTAGCAATGAATATTATTTAAAATTTGAAAGAGATGAAAATTATGTAAAGATAATTCTTTTAAAAAAATAGCTTAATCAAAAGAATTGTGAACTGTATATCGCATTTATATGTTTGATTATATATAACATAAGAAATCATAAACAAATATCAGTACAAAAGTGCATTTAAGATTCACTTATGATGATAGTTCAATCTAAAAAGAAAAACTTAATATAACGTGTAGAAGTACCATATATACGAGGTTATACTCATTCAAACTGACAATAGTTTTCTTCTCCTCTTCACTTTCAAGAAATTTAAAGAGAAAAATAGTGCAACTTCAGTTAAACAACTTCAAATGTCTAAAGATAACAAATTTCGTTCCATTAATTCATCAAGGGACTCACAAAATTACATAAGTGCATTATTTGCAAATGTTTTTGACGAATTTCTGGACCCTTATCTAAATGCATGATAAGGGTTTAAATACTAAACTAAAATATGTTTAAAATAGATTATTACATAAAAAATGGAGGAGGTTTCAAACAAGCATCCTCGTAAGGAGTAAACTTAAACTACAATCTAGGAAATAAAATAACAACATGATTATGTGGTTTGATTCTCTTTGCACATTTGATCTCGGAGCTGACAAATATACACCATTGGCTTTAGCTGAGCTGGCTCTGTAATCGCTGCTCTGATTTGGCCTTTAAACACTACATTTGAAAGTTTTTCCTGCGATTTATTTGTAGAATCAGTTAATGACTGTAGAGTTAGGCACTGATGATAAGGTTTGATCAAAAAATTTCAGTAATTTTCTTGATCAAACTCATTTATCTTTTTAATAATTTCCACATGAAACTCTGTAATTTTCGTCCACTGTGCTTCTAATGGTTTGAGTTCTGGGAGCACTTCAGTTGTGGATTCTTTAATAAGTTCATATTTTAAAAATTGTTCATTAACCGATTCAGTAATTTCATTTGTCAACCTTGATGCCTTTGTCGTTTCTTTTTCTGCTTGTCTTAGTTATATTTCTGAATCCTTAAATAAAATATCTTTATGAAATTTATTTATCTTAGGGAGGTCGGCTTTCTTTCCTGCATCAGACCCTTGCCATTTAATGAACTCATTGATCTTATTTTCAACTCTTTCACATTCAAGAATTCTATTAGCCACCTGTTGGATCAGAATTTTGCTTGTATCACAATAAGAACTGGTGATTGAAACTTTGTTGACAAAAGGTTTCTTGCGGTTGCCTTAGCTTTGCATTTATTTCCAATGCTTCTTTTATGAATTTCTATACCTGAGGTTGAATTTTAATTTTTCCATTGATGCTTCAAGCTGTGTTTCTTTCTTTGTAATCTGCACCTGATGCTGCAACTTCAATCTATCAAAGTATTTTTGAAATTGAGACATCTTCAATTCAATCTGCTTATTGGAATTAAAATTTTCCTATTCTAGAAATTTCTCCAATTCATTGGACTTCGTCTTCTTTCTGCTCATGTAGAAGTTGTACCTCTCTAGCTTTGTCAATGGTAGCAGTAGCATATGCTCCTGCGAACTGTGATAATTTAGTCAAATGTTTTGTAGGATCAGCCAAAGGGTCTTTCCATAGAATGTCTACAGATTCATCCATAATATTTGAAATTGATTCATCCATTCTTCTTCCCTTTCTTATTTTAACTACAACCTTATGACTAGGACTGTAGAATACATCAAGTGAGGGTATCTCTTCAATATTTAAAAAAAAAAAATTCTGTAGGGTATGCCAGAATGATCTCTTGATCATGAACTTCAGGTACCTACTCTGTAGTGGAATTGTAGTTTCTACTAAATTCTGGGAATGCTTTGGAGTTTGGAAATTTGTTGATTTATCAACATTAGGCTTTGGTGGTGGTGTTGTTTCCAGTGCCTTGGAAAAGTTCGCCCATTATTTCTTCAAATATTTTGATTGGGGCTTCTCTTTCTGGTCAGGTGTATTCTCGATATGCTGAACTGCTTGAGAAGATGATTTAGCTCCATTAATTTATCCTTTTGTTTGCATCTCAATCCCTTTAATCACTTTATCAATTATTTTCTCTGGACTCTCATTCCTGCTCTCAGATTCATTTTCAGAGTGATTTGAATTCTGAGAATTATGTTGTGATTGTCCTGATTCATGATTTTATTTCTCTTGACATTCGTCTTTAGACATAACCTTGGTCTCATTATCCAGACTAATGTTGGGATTTGGTCTATTGACATCTTCAATAAATAAAAAATCCAAAGGGATTATTTCCAACCTTTTATTTATATATGCTTAGAAAGCCTCAAAGTCTATTTCATTGAGCTGACTGGATGCATTTTTCAATACATCTGTGAACTTATCCACACCTTCAAAGAAATCATCAAACATATCTTTCTCATTTAATAAAGGTTTAAATTTAAGCTCAGGGGTGAAATTCTTAACCACATTATTAGGATCAAATGGCCTCTTTGGCATTAGAGCCAAATTTAATGAAGTGACATTTGAAATTTCTTTGAACGCATGACCAATGTTGAAAAGGGAAAAATTGCCGCACTCTAAAGGGAAGGTAGAAAAAATGGCCTTCTTGGCATCTTTGAGTTGTATGGAAACACCACTTACTAGAAGTTGGTAGGAAATTTCCTTGGCTAGGAGCTTATCAGGAACATAATAGGGAAAAACATGGGGAGAAGAATAACTCCCAAAAACTCTGATATAAGTGAAATTATCTTCAGAAAACCATTTAGCAACTAGTAAAATGTCTGTGCTAGCCTCCTTAGAAATCCTAGGGGATTTTTCATTAAAGACAATCTGATGGATGGGTAATATAACTCCATTGCAAATTTTATATAAATGTAAATGAAAATTAGATTCCCAAAGGAGCCTATGGTAAATATGGATTGGAGTGGGGTCTTGGGATCTCCATTTCCATCCCATGATAGGAAAGCTTGAACAAAAGCAAATTGCATCCATAATGTAAGCACTCATGTAGAAGGGGGGTATTGTTCTAGAGGAAACACTTCTTTCACTTCTGTAATCCATGAAAGTTCTGGCCAAATTATCAGATAAAATTATCACCCAATTCAATTAAAGGGACCCAGTCTATGGAAAGCCTAATGGTATCTTGTTTTGCAAACAACCTACATAGCATTACAACAACATAACAATAAGGGGAGGGTAACTGTGCTATCGGGTACATACCAAGTTTGTCCAGCTTTAGCTTGCCTTGGTCATATTTCCACCCTTTATTACTTTCATGAGGTCTGTATTCTTCTTTATAAAGCTTTGGACAAAAGCTTTATCATAATTCTTCTGCAGCATGGACAAGTGGTACATTATCCGTAAATCTACTGTGGTGAATGAACCAATATTCTCCAACTTTGTATTCTTTAATGACATATATTCTATGTTAAGGTTGTCAATTACCCACTTTACCATATCTATGTAGGGTAAAATCTTTGGCCACATTGCTATTCTGTGAAGAAACGAACATGCAACGTTAAAGTAGGATGGGTCTGAGGGAATCGTTGCATCTGTTGTTACTATCTTGACTATTACCCTTGGTTGTTCTTCCTAAAAAAAGGTGGTGCATTGCTTCACATGAAGAACTGCCACAATCCTTGTTGTAGGTTGTATCTGAGAACAATGGAGGCATGTCTGAGTCTTCTGCAGCGGATGTTTGGGAAATTTCCATGCCTTTCTTTGTCATTCCAGTTATTCTCACTCCGTTAGGTAGTTTCGTGAATTCAAGTGAAAAGAGTAAACTTAGATATGAGATGAATAGAGAGAAGGATAAAGTTAAAACATTATAATCAAAATACGATGCTCAATTATTCAAAACATGCTTGAAGTAGATATCAATCTTTCAAACCTTACACCCATTAAATTCCGTTAATAACCCATAACCCTTTCTATCAAATCTATTACACACCTTTACGTAATTATGTCTAATCTATCAATCTAAGATGCTAGAACTTATAACATGTTGATTAGATAAGAATCATTTCACGCGCTTGAGTAATAAGTGTTAATATCGCACATCGCAACTTTCAACAGTTACCAGTAGTTATTTTTTTTGTTGCCGATGAATCTTGCGAAATGCGATCTGTGCAAATCACACATCACAATTTTTTATGGTAATAAAACATTCCATTCGGTTTCTCGACGCGAAATGCAAAATGTGCTGAAGACTCATGTTTTTGCGCTTTATCGGACTTTTAGATACTTATAATTGTTCATTTGTTATTTCATCGGGTCCGACTGATCGGAACTTTTACCGAATTGTTATAAGCTTGTTCATTTTAAAAGGCGCGATGCGATTTCTATTTAAAGGTTTTTTTTTAAAGAATTTGCAACGAGGATTTTATATAACTCTAAAAAGGTTGAAGCGCATATCGAATTTCACAATACTTATATATGTTTTAACTTATTTGGGTTGTAATTTATGCGATTTGCGATGAGCGCTTTTGAAATCAAAGAGAAAAGGGAAAAACCTTTATTCCTAAAAAAAATTTAGACTTAGGCCAAGATGAAATAATGCTCATAAATTTCTATTTATTTTTTTAAAGGGTCCCCATTATTAAAATAAATGGGGGGGTGGTGGTGTTGTATAGTACAGTAGATCCAAAAACCGGGACTACTAGATTTATTTTTCATTATATTCCTTTCAATGTTACAATACATATATATACATGTCTAATAATTCATAAAACCCAATCCATTAACCCTGGATTAGAACATAATTGTAGTTCCCTTGATTGAATCTACAAAATACCATGGGAAGAAAACCATCATGCCCAAGACCATGTGAAAAATGCATGGACAAAAACATGTGTAGGTCCACCCACCATCTTCGGGTCCGCCCCCCATCCTTGGGTCCACATAAAAAAAATACCAGGGCACTGCCCCCTCGCAAACCCCTTGATAGTGGAGGCTATCATCCCCCTGTGACCCTCCGGTTGCGCCCAACGCAAGGTAAAATGCGTTATACTAGTCATGGAAAGAATATAACACACACCCAACAACTGTATTAATGTTATTTATGAGTAAAAAATATTCTCCAAGTTGAATAATTCAATTTGGCCTTGTAATGAAGGTTGGGAGTGCATTTATGTCAAGGAGGACGAAAATTTCCTTACTTCACTGAAATGCACGCCCATGCTTCATTTCTTGGCCAATATGGTTGATTCAAATTGTACATTTTTTATTTACTAGATAAATAAAGACATTGTGTCTTTTTTTTGATACTTTGGAATGTTGGAGCTAGAGTTGATAATTTGTTGAGACTTGAAGCTCTTGTTTTTTTACTATTTTGTTAGTCTTGTAAGTATATTTTTTATCTGGTGAGATAAGGATATGTGGATTGTATTCCTGGATATGTTGATATATACAATTTTATTATGCAACTATTTTGTTTTTATGTTTCTAAATTTGTATCTCATGTAAACATTATGCAATTTTCTTATTAATAGGAAAAACCATGCTCGAGAAGAATGGAGATACCTTTCCAGGCATCCCACATATCTACGTGATTAATTGAGGCAATACCAATCCCTCAGGCATAAGATAGGGATTTTTTTGCATTTTTGTTAAAAATCACACTACTGGCTACAAAAACCTTCAGATTGCCTTTTGAGGCACCCTATGGTAAATTTTTCCATATGATGCACTAAGCATATTGTAAATTTGTTCTAATATGGAAAGAAGACATATTTAGTATGTCAAATAGAAATTTAGTACATTCAATAGCATCGATTTCTCAGTTTAGTAATATATCAACCTATAAAAATCCATTACATTGTCCAAAAATAAGAGTACTAGATCTCACTGAGGCCATAACTAGATAAAAAGTCCATGAAGGAGACATAAAAGTAAGTCCTAAAAAAAGACTAGCAATTTATTAAAAAATGCAAGTTAACTAAGAAAATATAATGATATATAATGCACGCTAACGGAATATATATATATATATATATGTTACATGTTGAAATGTGTTTACATAGATACAACACCTAATTTTTTTTATTTTGAAACTCAAGGATGCTTGGAAGGATTCTACAAGCCCTCCTCTTTAGAAGTAGAGTGTCTCCTTGCTTCTATGGAAAACTGTGGTTGTTCGGGCGCTCCAACAGACATATCCTTGTTAGAAATTAATTAATTAAGCAATGAAATATACAAAATATTGTGGAAACACAAATACATAAACACATAAAACAAGAGAGACACAGATATATGTGTTTCACCTAATTTGGGCTACATCCACATATCAACAACCAATCCTTCCTTTTATATTATCCAACAAAAAGAAGAGGAACAACCTAGAATAGATCCACTGAAATTTCCTCTTCACTCTCACATGACCTCCTCCCTCCCTCTCTCTCTCTCTATCACTCAGAATAATAATCCACAACCACAATACAAATCCCTCATATAAACCAATGGTTTCCCTCTAGGGAAAAAACCGTAAATTAACATAACTTCTACCGTCAGATCATCCGCCTAATGAATGGCCCAAATTGACTACGAAATTACAATATTTTACAAGGCAAATTTTCATCTATTTTTAGCTTCAAGGGCACCCCCCCGAACACCCACCAGGGGGGGGGGGGCTAATTAAACATAGTCGTCGCCCCCCATTGGACCCCCTAATGGATTTCATATGGATGGCATTGCTGCCCTGTTTAGGAACTGTGGTCCAACACAATTGAGACCTATGAATCAAGAAGATAATCAGGCTCCATATCCAAAAATCCTTTGATCCTTGCTAAAGCTGTCGAATTTTCCTTTCATAATATTTTCTCATATCGATTTTTTCTTTTCTTATATTATTTAATAAATCTACATTCTTCTTATACTTCTTCGAGTTTTTAGTTAGTTTTCAGTTACATTCCTTTCAATATTTTCCTTTGTATATTTTAATTGATATCTACATTTGGACAATTCACTTGTGAGTTGTTGTACTTTATCCTCAAGATATTTTTCCCTTGATTGTTGTTGATTTGTTGATTTGTTGATTGTTGTTGTTTTTCGCTCTTTAACTTTTGTTGCAAATAAAAAACCTGAGATTTCAAATTTTGTATCTCCATGTCACATCCAAAATGTTGTGCTTTTCGGTTGCTTATGAGATTGTTGTGTAGCACTATAATTATTTTATCTTTCTCAGCTACCATCTGCTTCAATGATTGAAAAATTGGTGGCGACACATAAAAATCACCTAGATATTTGATGGTTGAGACACTGGTCTCTAAAACCATCATTTGTGATTTTAGCTTGGATTTCTCCAAGTCCTTTGAAGGAATTTCCTTTACTCTAGTATGTTGACTTATACATTTACCCTTACCCTTACCTTTATCCCCACTCTCAGTACCACCTTCTAAAAAATGAAAATATTTTTCCATTTCAAGTTCTTTAATATCTTATTCTCCCTGGGAAATTTCAATTTATCTCTCTTTCAACTTATTAGATTTCCTATGATAGGTTTTCTCCAACTTAGTCATGCTTTTCTTGTATTCTTCAATATGTGATTCATGCTTCTGTTGGTCCCGATATTTAGATTTATTTGCAATTTCATCCTTTAAAAATCCAATAATTTTATATTTTTCATTCAATAACTTGACTAATTTAACCTCAAAAGTATTTGAAGTTGCCAATGGAGGTATACTGAGAACCTTTGGTCTTCTTCTCAACCCCTCTTCAAGTTCACTAAATTTTTCATCATATCTAGCCTGAAATTTTTGAAATTTGCATATAGTTCATCTATTTCCCTAATACCTTCGTCGCGCATATTGGATACCTGATTATGCAATTCATCAATAATTTTATTGTTGGCGTTTAGGGATTTCACTGATTTTTTTGTTTGTTGGAAAATTATTGATTCCAACATTGAAATATTCTTCATGCATTCAATAATATCCTTCTCCTTTAGTTTGTTCTTTTTCTTCCAGTTGTATATAGAGGAAGAATCCTCCATTGCAACTGTAACACCCTCCTCCCACATCTACCCAAGTAACCGGCCAACCGGGGTAAAAATGTGACAAAGAGTTACTATGATATGATTCAACATCATAGGTGACCTTAAGGAAGTGGAATCGACAAAAACACATCAAAAAAACCTTCCACGTCAGCAACATAACTCCTAGGAGGCAACCCAACTAGCCAAGCATCTAGCCCCTAGTTCCCATTGAGGCTTTTGACCTTCAAACCATCGGGTGCTCCCACAATATAGAAATGGGTGCATATGGGAGGCTATCGATGCTCTCATAGCATATGCATGTGTGAGTCCAAGGAATTTTTCCCACGGACCTGTGCCAATTTCCCCGAGATTTGAGCCACTTTTTCATGCCCAATGCCCAGGTCACTGCTCAGAACTAAATTACAAGTTCAGAAATTAAATATAACAATGAAAAAATGGTGCACAAACAAACATTCAAATAAGGACTTGACTGGACCCGTACTAGCCATGGCAGGAATATCGTCAAACATGTCATAAGGACATAATCTAAAAGTTTAAACAACATATCTGAGTATAGGGGTCTCATACTTATCTAAGAATTGTTAAAAAGCATTGTTACGACATCATATTAACTGCATTATAGTCGATTTAGGCATATATATGTTGTTCATTTAATTTTGAATTAAAACATAATGAGATCCATACATCATCAACATCATAAAAATCAGTCATAACCAACATATAAGCAACAAAAATTACAAGCACATAACATCCATGTAAGCCACAAAATAAAAAGAATATTTACCCATCAATACAAGGGGAAAAGAGCCCTTATTTCCATAAGCAAAATGGAACCAAGTATGGGAATTCCACGTTCCACCCAACCATAGACATGGCTGACCGAAATCTCTCTTCAACCAGTCACCCCCATGCTATATTACAAGCATGAATGTGGGATATCATAAACCAAATCCATCAAAACCAAACCATGTCTTCCAGAGGCCAAACCACCTCAACCCTCAAACAATGATTCCACCTCATGGTCAGACATCATAACCATCACAGATTGGTCTCTACCCAAGTTGTTCCAGGGCTCCAAAGAATTTTTTCCAACCAGGGCTTCTAGGACTTGTAACTCAAACCCATTTGTTACAGGGCTTCCATAATGTTTTTCCAACCATGGCTTCTAGAGCATTTTCCCAACGAGGTCTTCCAGGACTAGTAACTCAACCCACCTAGGGCCTCCAAAGCATTTTTCCAACCAAGGCTTTTAAGAATAGTAACTCAACCCACAACTATTCATCGAGCTTCCAAAGTGTTTGTCCAACCAAGGCTTTCAGGAAATAATAACTCAACCCATAGCTAAAGGAACATGAGAACCAACCAGAAAAAAACAATGAAACCGAACCCACAAAACCATGATTATCTAGTAAATGGAAAGGCTGGGAAAATCCACTGTCAATCCAGGAAATTCTCCATGCCAATGACAGATCATGACCAAGAAACCACATGCATACACCATGCATGCGAAAACTAGTGAGGAAAACATACATGCAACTCAGTACCTGCAATCAAAACTCATTGTAGCTACTGATGTTGATGTCCTCTTATGATTTCCTTCTCTTCCTTTGTCTTCTTGTTCAAAATCACCAAGTATGCCACACCTTCCTAGAGTGCTCCAAGAAAACTCCAAGTATCCAAGAGTATGATAGAGAGAGATTATAATGAGAGCAACAAAATTGCACTGAACAAAAGCCATGAACTGATCCTCGGAAGCCTTTGTATTAATGAGGCCTCTATTTTCTTCATTTTCCATATTTTTGCTTCATTTTCCTCCTCACATGCAACCTATGACCTTTCACCTCCCTTTTCTCCTATTTTCCATGATTTTCATAAATAAATGTGCCAAAAATGCCATTTTTCCTTTCCAAAGCCTTATCCACTGCCTTTTCCAATTTCCATAGCCATAATAAACCATATGAACACCCGCACTAGGATGTTTTTTCCCAACATTCAGCTTGGAATATGTGTCCCATGACCTTGTTTATTATTTTGTCTTTATTAACTTTTATTACATGGAATTTTCACCAGGGTTGTTATAGAACCCTCCTCCTTAGGGGAACATCATCCTCGATGTTCAAAAACACCTACAACCAACACGACTGTTGTAAGCAAAACATACTGCCCATGGAGCTTTATAACATAGCTCATTGCAGTATTTACAATGATCATTCTGTTGAGAAGCAAACCAACATGACAACATAACAACATAACATCGTAATGACAACCATAATGACAAGTCACCATACCACTTATTGCAGCTTTGTAACATATCTCATGGTGGTATTTACATCCATACACATATGTTCATATACCAAACATCATACCAAAACACATGCCAAAACATTCGCTCAACCAATGAATAAGGATGGATACATAGCCGGCATCTGATCTGCCATCTCCCATGTAGCTTCATCGGGCCCAAATTGCTTCCATTGTACTTTAACCTGATCGAATGCTCGATTCTAGAGCATGAGAAATTTTCTCTTCAAAATGATCTGAGGTTCTGTATATAATTCTCCTTCTGGATCCACCTGTAATACAGACTAGCCAATCACATGATCAACATCTTTAACATATTCTTAAGCAATTAAAGATGGAAAAAATCATGGAATTTCACTATCGAAGGTAGTGTAAGTCGATAGGCTACTAGTCCAATCCTCTCAATAATCCTGAAAGGTCCACAAAACCATGGTGCAAGCTCGGAACATGATCCAATCAACAAAGAGATATTATTGGGCTTGATGCACAAGTAGACATGTTCCCCAACCTGAAACTCCTTAAACGACCTGTTTCGTTCTTCATAGATCTTTTTCCTATCATGTGCTGCTTTCAGATTATTCTTAATAACCCGCATATCCTGTTCCATCTTTTCCAACATGTTTGGTCTAATCAACACCCTGTTAACTAGATCACTCCAACTGATGGGAGTATTTCAACTCCGCCCATATAATTCCTCAAATGGACTCATCCTTAATTATTCATGTTACCCATTGTTGTAAGCGAAATCTACCAGTGGAAGATAATCTTCCCACTTCCACTGCTAATGCATCACATACATCCTCAACATGTCCTCCAAGATCTTGTTGACACTCTATGTTTGTCCATATTTCTGCGGATGATAAGTTGTACTGAATGCCAACTTTGTGCCTAATCCTACAAAAAAATCCTTCCAAAAATTGGAAGTAAACGTCACAACCCTATCTGACACAATATTCTATAGAACACCACGAAAATATGACCACATCTCTGATGAATACCTGTGATACATCGCTAGCTGAGAATGTAGACTTCACTGGAATGAAGTGTACAACCTTTGTCAACCAATCTAAAACAACCATAATGTAATCGTGTTGTCTCACTGTCCTCGGAATTGTTTTGATAAATTCCATGGAAATGAACTCCCATTTCCAATTTGTAATCACAATCGGTTGTAGAAATCCACCCGGGTGCTTACAATATACCTTCACTTGTTTACAATCCAAACACCTGGCCACAATATTTGTTATGTATCTCTTCAAGTTCGACCAATAGTAAAACTTCTTTACTGTTTTCAATGTCTTCTGATAGCCTGGGTGACTCGAATATGGTTTCGCATGAAACTCCCTCAAGATCACCTTCTTGAGCTCACTGTTATGTGGCACATATATCCTATCTCTAAACTTAACCAAGCCATCTGCTATGAGATGATAATCCACAACATATACTCCTGTACCTATACCTATAATCTATTGCAACCCATGCACAATCTCCATATATCTATCATCACGCTGATCCGCTTGCAATATCCTATCTGTTAGTGTGAATCTAATCGCAAATGTACAAAAAAAGCTCACTTTAGCTGTGCATAACAAAAAACCCTTACATCAAAGATGGCTGTCAATTTCCTTAGATCTGCAGTTAGTGATCAGAATAAGTGTTGCAGTAATCTAGATCTATGCAGTTAAAGACATTAAACAACAAGAAACAAGCAAGAGTTGCTCCAAGCATCCAATGGACAATACAAGAATTTTTTGTATTATGACACCTGGGAAGAGAACATAGAAAGATGTTACCAGTCCCCCTCAATGCGATGGGTTCTTGTATTTCCTCAGTGCTTCAAATCTAAGATCTCTCTCTCTTGATGGTGCAGAAAACCCAGACAAAAATGGAACTCAAAAGGGAGCTCACAAGAAAAAAGTAGGAAAATATGACAATGATGGAGGATCAAAGTTAGACCAAAAGTATAGATCCAGAGTGATCTTTAGGCAAAAAAAGGTAGTGAATGAATGGAAAAACCCTTCTATTTATAACAAAATATTGAGTTAGTCTAGATATTGGTGCATAACTAAAATATTATTAACCAAATCTAGATCCAGCTTTTATGGAATATTTTATTATTTTTGTTGGAGGGAAAAAGAATTTGAATGTGGTCAAATCCCTTTATTTATAAATAATAAATAAATAAATGATTTATTTATTATTTTAAGAATGTGGTTGAGTAATAATTAAATAAATAGTGATTTATTTAATTATTTATAAATGATTTAGTCAAATTTAATGAGGAATATTATTTATATAATGTTTTAAATAATTATTCCTAGAAAATAATAAGATAAATAATGATTTATCTAATTAATTTTCCTATTTTGGGTTAAATATGACCAGGAATTTTAATTAAACAGTGGTTTAATTAATTATCCTTTGAGGAAAATCAAACAAATAAGGATTTATTCAATTATTTGTCATGGGGTTTCCTGTTTAGACCAGAAACAACTTAATAAATTATGGATTACTAAGTTATTTTTCATAGTGAAAGAAATTTTACTGTGGTAAAATTGGTCTTACATGGTGTACTTTAGTCCATCTAATACTAACAGGTTAGATGACCAAAAATTGGTGCAATAGATTTCCCCCTAACGTGCGAGCATTAGGAGCTAATCGTGTGACCGAAGTACGTTGTAAGAACTCAATCACTAGACACCGAAGGGGGAGTCAGAGAGAGAAATATAAGGTAGACTAAAGCGCAAGAGGACAAGACCCTAAGGAGGTGAGACTTACAGGTGTGACAAGTCTCTTTTATGAGTGAGTACCTGTTCTACATGAGGCGGGGGAGGCATACCTATGCCCGCCGAGATAACAAAGTACAAAGAATAATGATGATTTCAACAAATAAGGGAATGAACTGTATAGTACATGTTGGCATAAACATGGGCCAGATAAAAGCATGATAATGGATCCCATATACAAAGTGTTCCTAGGACAACAACCAGAACTTATACAATAATATCTAAGTACATGAGATACAAGTACAACCGAAGAGGCCCTGTAAAACAGGAAAGGGCTCTAAAAATATGAATGATACATGAAAAATAAAGAGGTGCTGCAAGCGGCTGAGGCTGGAACCATCAAATCTATGGAGCTGCATCCAAGGTTGTAGTAGAGAATTCACCCGAGCATGTGGGGGGCTACCTGAAGGGCCACCCCCTAATGAGGTCTGAAACATCTCACACATACCCGGGAATCACTGGTACAATCTGCTGCATCAATGAACCATCGAGTATACAGATCTCAATCATGCGATGTGGAGCTGGAATTGAGAAAAAATCAAGTCAGAGGGAAAAAAAGGGTCCCTTTTCCTGATCCGGGGTGCCGAAAAAGAGTGGAAGCTAGAACCAAGGTACACCTCCCTCTAGACCTGTCTTCTGGAATGAATAAGTTGATGTTGACAAAAGGAGGTCTACCATAGGTGAGGAAATAAGGGATCCTAAACTAAGGCATGAGGGCTAATAGTAGAGTGACTGATAGACTGACACTAGGGATGATGGTGGAAAGGGGGGTACTGAATAGCGGGTTGAAAACTTCCCTTGTTAGAGCATAAAGGGCATAGATGACTTGGCAGCTACTGACTCTACTCTAGAGGGGATAGGGGACAGTATGACTGAAGGCAAAAATTGGTGACACAAGAAAGGAAAAAAGCAATGAAGGATAGAGGAATGTGGCAGGATATAAAGGGACTCGAGACAGACTCCATGGATGCGATGATGACTAAACTCGGATGCTCTAAACAAGGGCGACTCGATGATGCTGCCACACAGAACAGGCCTGGTGGGGACCATGAAAACATGAGTACAAGATGGTGACTCACGAAGAAAATCAACACAAGCATGGAAAAGTATGAAGGCAAGGTGGTACCCCAAGTACAAGTGTTGCAACTGAAGAAATTCGATTTTGAGGAGCGGTGAAGTGACCCTTCTTGTAAAAAACGTGTCCTGGTGAAGTATCAAATCGCCAAAAATGAAAGGATACCCATTTGAGATCTTGGTGAGATATTTCCAACGGTGCTGACAGTTTGTCAAATCGAGCTACGATTTGGTCGCAACTGGTGAAAGAAAAATCCGGGGTTTCTCTTTTAATAAGGCATTTTCCCCCCAATTTGATTCATTTTCAAGTGTAGCTGTGGTGAATGTGGAGAGGAGGAAAAGGCCATAAATATTGCAGTGATCGTAGCTGACAAACCAACCATTTGAATCAAGATCCACGACTTTCAGATAGGTGACCTTACTTGTCTAAAAGTGGCCTTAATGCTTCTTGGAAGGATGGTCCTAGTGAAGAATCAAGGTAAGAAAAGAATACGAGAATGAACTGCTAGAGAAGGTCTAGAATCATCCCTGCCCACCAAGTAAAATAGAGGGACCAAGTGGTCAGTATGGCATCACAAAAAGTAGAATATTTGAAGATAGGGTATCAAAATTCTACGATATATGGCTCACCGTAGAGGCCAGTAGGTCCAACTATCCAAGGAATGGGAGGAAAATTGACCGTACCTAGATTGATGGGGTCTAGGCCGAGACTTATGGTAATCATATGAGAAGATGGCCAAGGGTGCCATTATGCCCCCGAGCATGGGATATTTCCCCCAAGCATATGTGATGGAGGGGAGTGATCTGGTATGCAAAGGTGGGAATGATGCCCCTCATTAGAGGATTTTGTGGAGCGCCATGGTGTTCCAAGTGTTGAAATAATGGATTCAAGCCTTCAATATCATAGGCACTAAATCCTCAAGAGGATGATGAGAAGGTATAGGGGCATAGGTGCCCCCAAGCATGTTATGGTCAAGCCAAATGTATTTAGAAAAGTGGAATCTAAACACATTTTTATGGTGTGGTTAGCCATTTGTTTACGTTATGGTTATCTTCTGTGGGAAGAATGGATAGATGCAGTTCGAGAAAGGGAAAGGAGGATTACCAATATCTTTTGGTACTACATATATGAAGAAAATGGACTAAATTTTTGGGTTCACATACATGGTGTCACTATCCCAAAGAGTAGATTTGGATATAATGAATAGGTGCTCGCTGAGAAAACACATAGGTTGGTCAACAAAAATGTCTAAGGGACTGGGTTGTTGATGTAAGATGAAGGAATGATGAGGGGGATCATCCTTAGAGTGATCTGAAGTGATATGGGACTCTAGAGGTTCTTCTCAATAGGGAAGAATAATGGTACTAAAGTCGAAATGACCATATGGACTAGGAGGGTTGTGGTTAATTGCTTCTCTTGGACTCTCAAATATGGGTGCCCCCTTACCCAAACATTGGGCATAAATGTAATGGCCACAAGGTGCATGTGGTTCGAATGCATGGGTTTGATGTAAGGGGGGATAGATAAAGTCAAGGGTGGGAATTGCTTCCATAATATCGTCATCGCAATAGAATATGGGGTGTGTTAGGGTCCTATAATAATAGGATTCATAATTTTAATTTGACTATGTTTTAGTCTTGTAATATTGTACATACTTTTCTTTCTGCAAATTTTTTTCCCATATTAAAAAAAATGTAAAGAGGGTAAGTCCTAAAAGAAAAATAAAAAAACTAGAATAAAAAAATCAAAAAAGAATATAAAGCATGAACCCCACCAAAAAGAGATAAAAAATAGATCCTGAAAGTGCTGCAAATTTAAATGCCACTACTTTTTACTTTACTTTGCTAATAAGATTGTGTGCAGCTTGTCAAAAATGCCACAATCCATGAGGATCAAACAGTTTAATCTTGATTCATTCATGCTTTAAATTTCAAGCTGATAGTTAGAGAATAAAGATCTAGCAAAACCATTTAATCTTGGTAGATTAGTAGTTAGGTAGAGAATAAAAATGAGCTCACTAGTTTAATCTGAGCCATTGGAATTCATAAGGTTAGAATTATATAGTTTTCTTATAAAAGAAAAATAAAAAGGGTCTGCAAGCTTAAATACACCCAATAAATGAAGAAAAATGTTAGGGTTAAATACTGGGTAGGCAGAAGCAGTTTTTCACAAGGCATGGAAAGCATCAATTGTTCATTTCATATCACTAATATCCCCCAAAATCCCCTTCCCCTTGCTTAAAATCCTAATGCCATTCTTAAAAAGGCATTTTCCCTTGTAAAAATATCCCTTTCCCTTCATATTAACCTTTCCCCCTTACTTCGCTCATTTTCCCTTACCAAAACTCTTTCCCCTAGTTAAAAAGCATATTTTCATTGAAAAAGTTAAATCCCCTTTACTAATTCCCCTTTTTAATTCAAAAAGTATAAAAAACCCCCTTATAATAAGTCTAAATAGTTAAAATGATATGTCGGGCCCCACTGAAACAATCCCTTCCCAATATTAGTTTTAACACTAGTTCTTAGTGTATTTTAAATATCCCGCATCATGTTCATTAACCCCCCATTCATATTAACCCCGTTTAAATTATATTTAACCCCTCCACTATATAACATACATTATATATTAATTTTCCCCGCATTTGATATATCTCAGGTCTAGCCTATAACTCCACTTCAGAAAAACCTTACCACTATAGTTTAAACCCATCCCTTTATATATTAAACCTTTTCACATATATTAAACCCCATCGCATGACTTAAAACCCACACCCTACCTCCTATCAAATCCCTCCTATTCGCCCATCCGTTAGATCTCCATTCCTCAGATCTAATGGCCAATAAAGACTTTCGCACCCCCAACTGCCCAACCTTTAACACCATTAGGGGGTTGTGAAATGAGAATTTTTGCAACCCCACTCCCCTGCTACATGGCAACACCAGAATTTATCGCACTCCCTCTTCCGAAACCATTTACCAACTTTTCTCGATGCGAAAACCTCCAAGTTGTTTTTCTGCCCGTTATAAATACCACCCTCATTTGAAAGTTAAACCTCTACGCCCATATGATTAACCACTTTTGGTTTAAAAACATTAAAACACGATCTTTAGAGTCTCTTCACCATTTGTTTGTTGAAGTTTGCACAAAGGAAGCATTTTCCGACCTGTTTTCAAAACCAAAGACCATTGCCGACCCATTTTTAAGCAAATTTCAACCAGAATTCAGGCCTTTTGTTACCAGAAACACTGTCGACTCCGATTTGAAGCAGTATAAGGACTAGGAAAGCCCCTGTTGCCTCCCAGAGAACCTCTACGGCAACGAGAATCTTTTCCAAAAGACTAAAAGCTTCATTTTTCTAGGTATTCCTAAGTGTTGAGGGTTTTACTTAAGCTAAAAGGAAGTAATAATTTAATCAATTGAACTAGTTTAAAAGCTTTGTAGATCAAAAGAAAGCCACTGTTGCCTCCAAAACCCTTTCTGCAAACCAAAATCATCTTTTCACAGTATTCCTGAGGGCCTGAGACTATTTCTTAAGCCAAAGAGTAATAAATTGAATAAAATAAAAAAATCTATGGCTTCCCAAGGCATTGTGACAGTCAATCCCCTGCAACCTCCTGTTATTGATGTCAAACATACCCTCATTGCAGACATAGACTTCAAAATCAGTGACCCTGTCACTGATTTCAACCTCTTTGAGCTCCAATGCTGGAGCCATGATAAATTCATGGAGAAGGCTGATGATATCCACCTTTGGGAATCAAATTTGCCCAAATATATCTTCCCACAAACTTTCTAGTTCTTAGAGATAATCAGGCTTTGTCAAGTTAATTATCTACCAAATGAAACAGCCCTAATAAGCCACAACAAGGAAATTTTGTTCACCATTACTACAAAATCCATAAACAAAATGCTTCAAATTCAACCCAAGCCTGATGAAGCCCCTCTGTCAATTGAAATCCTCACTAAATTATATCTGAAACTTGACTTTCCAAAGAGGTTTCAGATCTTCCAAACCTTCTTGCCTTCATCAGTTGAAACCCCAAAGAGTAACCCTCCTTATTGAGCCTCAATTTTCTCAGAAAGAACAAGACATATTGTCACAATTTTGTCTTGCATTCTAGGCTATTTTAAATATGAGTATGTAGATGCTTCAATACAAGGTTTTCTGTCTATTTTCTAGCCAGGACAACCCCCAACTTTTACATTTAACTTTTCTCAATACTTATCAGATGCCATTCATGAGCAACTAGTCAAATTACCAGAGGAAGGAGTCTTTAAGTATTAATCAGTTTTGTTTCATATGTTCCTATACTTCCAATCTGAAAGGTTTGCAGCTAGCCTTAGAAAATTGGACACTGAGGGTAATCCACAATAAATTGTCTTTTGGACTTCCTTAATCAGGAAAGATTCCACAATGTTTACCTACAACAAATTCATTGATTCATTTATTCATCCAATTGTCAATATGCTAAGAAGTAGCAGTGAACCTAGGATCAATGAAGAAATAAAGAAAATATTGCAGTTATCTGAATAGAGTAGAATAGGAGACTGGTATTTATACCAGAACCACACTGAAATTAGGGTGTATGGATGTCAACTCACTCCATACAAGCTACCCAAATACCTCCCAATGAGGTTATTTTCACTAGAATATATCAGGCAGATTCTAAATTATGATGAGGTTAATTACCTGTCAGCAAAAAATAAAACACAGTTTAAGATCAAAAACTAGATTGGTCCTTTCATTTGCAACAATAGAGATGTTGGTCAACAAGCAGAAAAGTATTTACAGGAATTCAAGTTCAGTGGGAGTTTCAAACTACATTATGATCCTTTAGGAGTTATCAGCAAGTTAAGGATCAAATTTAAATTAATTCTTTTTGTCCATGAGTCCAAACCAGAGATTGAAAATTACTCCAACCAGTTAGAGTGGTTGAGGAATAATTTGAAAGAGGTTGAGAAACCAGCTGAAACTAGTTCTGTCCTGAAAAATCCAGCCCCACAAGATAGGAACTCCAAGAGAAAAATGATCATATTCATCTCAAACCACTACAGAAACCAAATTCGAATTAATGTACAGGAAGAAGCCCAAGCTAAATGCTGTAAATGAACAAGTTGAGACTATTGAAATTATTGATACAGACACAATGGTTAAAGAAAATGCACCTCCAGCAGTTTCAGAGGAAACTCACCAGCCTTCAACCTCTAATACTCAGATTATTCAGAAGCAGCATAGTGTTGAAGTGTTTTCATCAAGTAAACTAGTAGATAAAGAACATGATATCATGGAGAAGTACAAGGAAATCAAACTCATGAACGAGGCATTGAAAGCAGTGACTTATGCTCAATACTGGAAATAGACACCTAGTGACCAGAATAAGTTACTTTCTGAATTTGATTACAAGACTAGAAAGATGCAAATGACCTTTTTGCAGCCCACAGTGTAGTATCCAAAGTCATCAGTGTATTAGAGGAATAAAACATTTGAATTCATGGCTAAATATGTTCATCCTATAGACCAAATAGAATTTCATAAGCAAGCTGGAGAAATGCTATATTCTACCATGACCAACAAAGCTATGAGTGTTCAAAAGATGAAAAATTCTCTATAAAACATCAAAGGAAAGTTAAAAGTAGAGAAGGCTTCCTCATAAGCCAAGGAAAAATGTTGGCTCAAGGGGTCCTGGCCCAAGTTCGAAGGTGAAGGTTTGCCAACAAACCCCTATACTACTGGCCCTTTTGGTAGTGACTTGCTTGCGCCGATCAAAGTCTCACCCGAAGCAGTTTGGGAGGGTGCTGGAACCAGGGTTCTGCACCCTGAGAGAGAGAAGGTAATAACGCAGGCCTAAAATTGTCAGATCTACACAAAAGGGTGATTCGTAGGGTTCCAGATGTAGCCAGACTATAGTTCTTATCAGATCTACTCTAGCGGGCTTGCATTCACGTGCGCACCATCAATTATAACCATAAAACAACGTAATCACAACCAATAATGTCAACCCAAATGGTTCACGTTCATTAACAGTGATGTACTCAACAAGTGAAATTACAGTCTTATCACAGTAAGATACTAAATGCAAATACTTTCATATCATAGAGATAAAACAGAAAATTTCGCAGCTTAATCAGATAATCTTAGTTCGCATTGATCATAACAGAACAGATCCAGATAACATTAGATGGTTCAACAATACTTCGCATATATTATCTATCAAAATATTCATACATTCCCCAAATACCACCTGCACACACAACCAGTAGGGTCCGCACACAACAGGACAGAGGATCTCCGCGCACATAGCCAACAGGAGTCCTAACCCAAAAAAACCCAACCCAGATCTAGCAATTCATACTTTTCTTCAATCTTTATTCATTCTCTACCTATTGACTAAAAAAGGTTCAACTATTTATAGTACTTTAGCCTACGCATCCAATGGTCCACAAACCATGGTTTGCGGACTCTTGGTCTACCCTTGACCTACTTACAATGCATTAGGGGCTTTGACCCACCCCAAAACCCCTTCGTCAGACTAAATATAATAAAAAATATAAAAAATGGACCAGATTCACAGCTTTGTAGGAGACCCTGTTCCAACAGTCCCCCAACACAATCTTGTGACTTGTCCCGAGTCATTGAGGTGGTGGGGTCTCCACCTACGCCTACAACCATCTGATCACTCCAGCTACTGGGGTAGCACAACGTCATTCTTAGTAGTATTCTAACTTCCTCCCTGTGTCTCCCGTGTATCCTTCGGGTCTTCCAATCTTGCGGTTGCGCGATATAAGTCCTACTGTGCCCGAGGATATACGAACCCCCCCACCAGTCATATAGTCATTTGATCCGATATGGTTTGAGCTGACTGCCATTGGCATACCCGGGTAGCAGATCACCGTGCAAGGTAGCTAGCCGAATAGCCCCACCTTTTGTGACTTCCTTGACCACATAGGGCCCAAGCGAGTGCTGTCAGAATTTCCCTGGGTGTTTGGAAAATTGGCTATCATATAGTAGAACTAAGTCATCCACAGTAAAGGTCTTTTGGCGAATATGTCGGTCATGCCATGCTTTGTCCCGTGCCTTTTGGACCTGCTGATGGAAGTTAGCAATAAAACGATCCTTCTCTAAGGCCACGAGCTGTGCTAAATGTTCCTCCAGAATGGCGGGCTCGACCATGTTTGTCAAGGCGGTGATGCACAGGCTGGAATGATATATTCCATGGGCATGACGGCCTCCTTGCCGTAGACCATCCGAAACGGTGTTTGTCCTGTAAATTTGTTACAAGTGGTGTGATAGGCCCAAAGAACAGATGGGATACGGACACCCCAATCACTGCGATCAACATTACAAACCTTAGTTAGTGCATTCTCCAAAACCTTGTTAAAAGCTTCAACCGCTCTGTTTGCCTTAGGGTGGTATGGTGTACTCTTCAAGTGGTGGATCCGGAATTCCTCCGTTAAGGCCTGTATTGTCTCATTAACAAAGTGTGTACCTCGATCGCTCATCAAGATCTTAGGACACCTGAACTTGGTTAGAATTTGTTCAAAGATGAAATGCGCAACAGTCCTTGCAGTGAAATCCTTGACGACTTGTGCTTTGGCCCACCGGGTTACATATTCGATAGCAGTTATAATGTAGCGTTCACATGTCTTCTTTCCAGGAGGGTTGATAGGGACGAAAAAATCAATAGCCCACTTGTCAAAAGCCTGGAGAGCTACTTGTGGTTGCAGAGGCATTTCATCCATCCTGGATCGTTGAAAGGTATCACAGGCCCTACAGTAGTCATGCGAGTCAGTATGCAAGGTGGGCCACCACAACCCAGCCCATAAGATCTTTTGCGCCATTTCTTTTCCTTCTTAATGACCCCCTGGGACCCCGTCATGGGCTTCTGCCAGGATTTCATGCCATTCATGTTCTAAGACATGCCTGTGCAACACTTCATTCATGCCCATTTTATATAGGTGTCCTGGAATGAGGGTAAAATCCGTAGCAAGAGCTACCAACTGTTTCTTCTGCTGCACATAATTCCCTACAGGTGCCATGCCCATAGACAAAATCTGGATGATGTCGGCGAAGTGCATGTCTACTACTTTAATAGTAAATAGTTGTGCATATGGCAGTCTCTCCTCTAGGTTAGTCGGGTCCTCCCCATTCTTGATTTGAGACAGGTGATCTGGCCTAGCATTCAACCTTCCTGGCTTGACAATGATCTTGAAGTCATACTCTTCGAATAATAGAAGCCATTGGCATATTTTCCCCCCCAACACAGGCTTATTCATCAGGTACTTCAAAGCCGAGTGATCTGTAAACATTTTAAAGTGACCTCCTAACAGATAGTGCCGATACTTCTGTAGTGCATAAACCATGGCCAACCCTTCTCGTTCTTTAGTGGCATAATTGTGCTCTGCGCTAGAGATTTTTCAGCTAGCGAATGCAACCGGGTGATCAATGTCCCCATCTCCAGGCTGCGTAATGACGGCTTCGAGGGCGATTCTGGATGCATCAACATGAACGTGAAAGACCTTTGTCCAATTCGGAGAAATTAGGATAGGCACAGAGACTATATTTTCCTTGAGTAGTTCAAAGCTTTTCTGACACTCTTCATCCAAAAAAAATGAAACAACATTCTTAAGCAGTTTTTCCAGAGGTGCTGTAATCAATGTGTATCCCTGAATGAATTTCCGGTAGTAACCCGTATGTCCCAGGATCGAATGCAACTATTTTTTGGTAGTTGGAACTTCCAGGTTGATAATAATTGCCACCTTTGCCGGGTCAACCATTAGCCCCTGTCGACAGACGATATGTCCCAACAGGATTCCAAAAGGTACACAGAAGATACATTTCTTAATATTCAAGGAGATTTGGTGCTTTCTACAAGCGTCCAACATCAAGTGCAGGTTTGACACATGTGTCCTTACCAAACGAAAGACTGTTCAATCATCTAAATATACTTCCAGGAATTTGTGGATGAACTCCTTAAATACTACAACTACGACTCGTGAGAAGATAGCAGGGGCATTCTTGAGTCCAAATGGCATGACCGTATACTGGAAGGAACCCCATTCCGTGGCAAACGTGGTTTTGCTACGATCTTCTGGTGCGATTATGATCTGATGGTATCCATAGAACCCGTCAATGAATGAGTATGCTTCTGGGCCGCCTCCGCTATCTGGGATTTCGGCTGAGAACGACATTAGGAAGGGATCATGTACGCATGCATCATTCAACTTGCACAAGTCTACATAAATTCAGATTTCCCTCTTAGTCTTCTTCTCCTAAACCACCATCAGACTTACCCAATCCGACTGTTCGACTGGTTCGATAATGCTTGCGGCGAGCATTTTATCAAGTTCTTCTTTAACCTTCTGCTTATACTTAGGGTTCAAGCGATAAGGTCATTGTTTTATCGGGCGCACATCGGGTTTTAATGTAATGTGCATGACCCCTAGCTCCCCTGTGATCCCTTTGAGTTCTGAGAACTTTGTGGGGAATAAGTCTTTATATTCTGTGAGCAGTTCAGCTAAATTTGCTAACAGTGTCATCATCCCAATAGTCCCCGATCTTAGCCAATTTGGGTTGCTCTGCTGTGTCAATGTTAACTTCCCACAACTTCAGAGGTTTTGTTACATTGACAGTTTGCAGTGGGGGTCTGGAAACATCATTCTCCCCCTTTGATTATGAGATAGAGATATTGCGCGGATGTTCATCTTTCTCTTCTATAGAAATATTATGACAGTTGGAAATGTCGTGCATATATGCTTCCCACGTTGAAGCCCCAACAACTTTGTGGGGGTTGGGTTGCCTAAACACAAATGTGTCTATATCCTGTAGAGATTCATCGAGTGCCTCTGAGCCTCCTATCAGGCTGAATGTCCCCATGAATTCATCTTTCAAAGTTTTCCAGTGACGGGTTCACCTATGTAGCTCTGCATCCAAATAGCATGCTGCTAGAATGGGTCCCAGTGCATGAATAAATAAGTGAACCCATTCTTTTGTAGTCCGATCACCCCACTTGTCCATCCATGAGACCAAGTATTCTCGCGGATCCTTAGGGCCTAGGAACTTTGTGATACATACATCAGCTGGCCGCTCGAATCGCAGGGTCATCATATCTGACATTCCTCCCAAGCCTGGAACACCCCCTTATGCGTGTCCCACCATCTGGCAGGTGTTGCACACAGAGCCAGATTGAGGGCCCATAGCCTTCGTTCCCTGGGGACCTCGGCCATGAATACCTGTAAAAATTCTTTTAAACTTCCTGACCCGTCAAAGTGGGGAAGGTCCCTTACCTCTGAGGATATACATCAAAATTCCTTCGTAATTTTAAGACATCGCAGCGTAGACACGTCATGAATCCAATTTTGCTAATTTTCTATTTCTCCATCAGATTCAGAGAAATAGTCACTATCCTTTTCCCAGCAAAGCATGCCATCAGCCATAGGGTTGATCCAATCTTCATCCTACATAGTTAATTTGTAGATCTAGTATACCTCCTCGTTGATATGCATTGGCTCTGTATACCTTTCCCCCTCCGCGAGGTCCAAAGGGACTATCACTCGTACCCCTCCATTCTCAAATATCATGCTTCTCTTCTTCAAGTTGATGATACCGCCCATGATGATGGCGCAGTCCAACCCTGAGAGCGCAGGATAAGGGTCCGCATCTTCCACAATTTGAATGACTTCAAAGTCAACCCAGACCTTAACACCTACGATATCCACTACGACCTATGATAATCATCCTAGGGGTATGATCTTCTGTTGATTGGCCATGCACAACTGGATAGTGGATCATTCTAACTTAGGTTCTCCCATGCGCTGTCATGTTTGCTTGGGCAGTACGTTCATATCTGATCCTAGATCTTAAATAACTTGCTCCATGTCAAAATCGTCGATCTGTGCTGTGAGCTGCATTTCCCTACCAGTGCGTTTCTTGTATTTGTATAGTGTGTTTACATCCTTAACTTCCAGGGGAAGTTCGGTCTTCTCTACGCAGTCGTCCAATAGTGCCTGGAGGTTCTCAACGGCCTGTTGGTCACGTAGCAGTTTCATGCATGCTTGTAGAAATGGTCGGATCCCTCCTCCTTCTTTGGTGGCCGTAGGGACCTGCGAAGTAGATGCTTCTGCAAAGTCCTGCTGAGCTGCGATAAAGGGTTCCCTTTCCTTTTGTAGGTTCAGGCCTTCTGATTTAATGACCGCTTCCCTGATCAACAGCTCTTCCGCAGCTTTTTCTTCCACCCCCTCGGTGGCTAGGCCACTACGAGTTATGCTATTAATATTTGGTACCTCGTTCTGAGGCTCTGTTGTAACCCTTTGTACACTCTGCGTAGGTGTCTGTTGTTTCTCCTATTCCCTAGCTATCAAAATCGGGCAGTCCTCGATCAGATGGTCTAGTTGCCTGCAGTATCTGTAGGATTTCCTTGTAGGGTTCAGGCAGTCCCTTGCAAAGTGACCTATCTCTTCGTAGTTATAACACATAAGTTGACCTCTTCCTATACCTGCGCTTCCGCCTCGGCCCCCTCCCCTACCCCTACCTGGGGAGCCCCCAATACCAGAAGGGGTCCATGGTGATGGAGGATCTGTCTGTACCCTATAGAGGCTTCCTCAGTCTATCATCAGATCATAAGTACGGAAGTTCTGCTCATCATGCCCCACAGACCTACAAAACCTGCACCATTGATGCTTAACCTCTGGAATACAAGCGACAATGCGAGGGTAGTGGTTGGTGTCGTGCAATCCCGCAATGAGACAGTCATCACACCATAGTGCCGGCCTACTTGGTCCCGCAGCTTCTCTAGGGCGCAGCGGGCTAGGTCCTCCCGCCCGCATGTAGTTTGCTAATAGCAGACAGTTTTCCTTGGTGTGGCCATTCGCCCTGCATCGTATGCACCACCTTCCAGGGCTAGCCTCCCCTCCTCGTTCCTTTCGTAGGTTCTGGATCTCCATGTGCATTGATTCCAGCTGGCCTTGGATCTGTTGTACACCCAACTGGGTTTCATCTCGTAGCGCAGCCTCCAACTTCATTGCTATCTCCAAGGCCTTCTCCTGTGACTCAATGTCTTGGTGGCCCATCGGTATGTGTAGGTGGGGCAACAACATAGAAATGAACCATTCCATGTGCTTCTTATTATCATAATGGAATCCTCCTTCTCTGATTAATTTTTTCAATCATTGATCAGCTTCCCATACCGAATCAGATGGACCTTGCTTGAAATATTTCAGGTCGTTTACTATTTGGGAGTAGGCATTAGGCTTATTGAATTGTTGCTTCAAGGCATTCTTAATGTCCTCAATGATTGTGTTCGCATCCTGTTCTAGGTATCCCATGTACCAGTCTAGGGCCCTTCCTTCAAAAGTAAGAGATAACTGCGCTCTTTTCACAACATCGCTTACTCCATTCTGCGTAGTCCATACAGTCCCTGCGAAAAACCAGAACCGATCCATATCTTTGTCCCCCACACCCTTGAAGGTGGGTAACTTCATTTGTGAAGTCATATCGTCTTCCGGTGGTGGTGGAGGTGAGTTCTTGCCCCTACGAGGACTCGACGACAGTGTTGATGGAGGGCTATGTGCATCAAAATTAGTCACTGGACTATAGACAGGTCGATCTCCCTCTTGATTAGTTATGTAGTACTTGCCGCTGTGTGTTGTACCCTCACTTTGACCGGAGCTCATTCACTCGGTATGGCTACACAGGATACTCTTTTCGCACAATAAGATCTTAATCAGTAACGACAAAGTTTTTAGAAACTTACCCCACAAACCCTTTAATAAACTCCGCTCCGCTTCTGAGTAGGACACAAATTGATCGATCGCAAATTCAATCACAAATCCTCCTATCACACTGGCCACCAAATGATCTACCGTGCGAGTAATGGTATTATCAGTCTTCTCCAACTGCTGGATTTGTTCTGGAGTCCACTACGTGACCCGTTCATATTTCCAACACTTCTAGAAATCGACCAGTCTTGTGAGCCACTCCTGCAACTCAATTGCAAAGGTTACGAAGAAAATATCATAGATTTCCAAAAAAATATACTTACTTTTCCACTCCTCTGTGGTCAAGTTTGCACTGTGATTTCCTTCTACATCGAATTCCTGAACTTGCCTTTCAAACCATTTGTCGATTTATTTCTTTTCAGGCTTCCAATATGGCCTTGGCATTACCTGATCTCTCCCTCAAAATGCTCCTGTCCTGACAATGGAACCATTTTTTGGCTCAAGGGGTCTTGACCCAGGTTTGGAGGTGAAGGTTTGCCAAAAAACCCTTATACTACTGGCCCTTTTGGCAGTGATCTGATTACGTAGGTCAAATTCTCACTCGAAGCAATATGGGAGGGTGATGGAACCAGGTTTCCACACCCTGAGAGATGGAAGGTAATAACACAGGCCTGCAATTTTTAGATCTACACATAAGGGTGATTCGCACGGTTCTAGACGTAGCCAGACTATATTTCTTATCAGATCTGCTCTAGCGGGCTCGCATCCACGTGCGCACCATCAATTATAACCATACAACAACATAATCATAGCCAATAATGTCAACCCAGATGGTTCACGTTCATTAACAAAGATGTACTCAACAAGTGCAATTACAGTCTTATCACAGTAAGATACTAAATGCAAAGAATTTCATATCATAGAGATAAAACAGACAAGTTCACAACTTAATCAGATAATCTTAGTTCGCATTGATAATAACAGAACAGATCCAGATAACATCAGATGGTTCATCAATACTTCACATATATTATGTATCAAAATCTTCATACATTCCCCAAATACCACCTGTGCACACAGCCAGCAGGGTCCGCACACAGCAGGACATAGGATCTCCGTGCACATAGCTAGCAGGAGTCCTAACCCAAAACAACCCAACCTAGATCTAGCAATTCGTACTTTTCTTCAATCTTTATTCATTCTCTGCCTATTGACTCAAAAAGGTTCAACTATTTATACTACTTTAGCCTATGCATCCAATGGTTCGCAAACCACATCTACCCTTGACCCACTTACAATGCATTAGGGGCTTTGACCCACCCCAAAACCCCTGCGTTAGACTAAATATAATGAAAAATATACAAAATGGACCAGATTCACAGCTTTGTAGGAGACCCTGTTCCAACAAAAACAGAATCAAATCACTGGAAGAATTGGTCATAGAGGTAGGATATGATCCCAAGAAAATCAAATTTGCAGAAGAACTCATCAAGAAAAAGAATGCAGACATTGCTGCATTGAAAAAAAAATTAAAATTTCCTCCCACTGAACATCCACAAGCAAAAGAAGTTCTAGAGAATGAAGGCCAAAAAGATGAAATGATGAATCTCATCAATTAGTTGACAACTCAACTGAAAGAGATGGAAAATGAGATGGATAAATTGGTGCAGGAGAAAAATGCCAGCATGGAAGCAATCCCCGTCACTGTTATTCCTACAGTTACTATAGCAGTTCCTTCTACTTCAGTAGCTCTAGTGGCAACAACAGTTCTAGTAGCTATAATAATTTCAACATTAGCTACTACATCAGCTACAGATTCAACAACACCAACAACTCATCCTAGTGATGAAGGAAGTAAATTGATTAAAGCCATGCAGGATATGTCCATCCAAACAAATGAAATAGATAGAATTAAAGAGCAGATAAAAAGTCTAGAGGATGACAAGAAGCTAGTACAAATCATTCATAAGAATGAAACAAAGAATTCAAACAGATTGACTAACAAAGTACAAAAGTTAGAGAAAGAATTGACACTAAAAGAACCACTTTCCCAAGAAAATCAGTAGCTGTGGGCCAATAACATTAACTCTGTTAATGATATTTGGCCATCTATCCAAGTTATCTTTGAGCAGAAATATTTGATAAAAGCAGCAAGTGAAGCCATTAAAAAAGTCAAGGAAGAACTTGGGAAAAAGCCAGAAGAGGCCACTGAGATCATTAAGTTTCTTAATTCCAAGAACAAAGAAGAATTGGAAGAAATTGGCATAAGTGACAGAACTGAAACAACCCTAGAAGTAAGAAAGGTAATCTCCAAAAGGAACTTAATGACACAACTTGAAGATAAGTGTCAAAACATGGAGTTAGCAATAACGAGATTCATGGTTAAATTTGATCTTTTGAGGCAAAAAGGTCCACCTTATCCCTTGGCAATAAATGAAAGATTAATGAAGCATGGAGACAATGACAAGAAAATGAGAGAAGTGGCCAAATAACAGTCCAAAAATTCCTCCATGAAAGGAATTCCCACAGAAAAAGTGCTCTATTAGACTTTTGAAAAGCTATTTTACCTCCAACATGAGGTAAATCATCTCTTTATAAACAAGCATACTTTCGCAAAATATACAGAAGCTGATGAAATTTTCAGAAGAATGGTAAAAATTAAATTACCAGATGCAGAAGCTTGGGAAAAGTTGAGTGATTTACTATGACAATAAAAAGTAAGACAGGTAAATAGAGAAGTCAAAGTGAAAATAGAGCAGTCAAAGGTTAAAAGTAAAGCAACAACAGAGTTTAAAGAGTACTGGATGACAAGGCAGAGTAAATATGCATCCAACGTAAACGACACTCAACAGAAAAAGAGACAGTCAGCGTACAACAACAGTCAAAGACAACGTATGATAAATCTGATCTAACTTTTCCAAGAACACATGCACCATTCAATATTGAAAGTGAAATTTCCAAGACCAAAATAGCCATACCCCTTACTGAATTATTGACTCAAGATGTATATATATCTCAAGTTTTGAAGGGTTTAAACATAGGAAATGACATCGATACTCTAAATCTAACTAATGATAAGCCAGAGTTGTTGTTTGGATTACAGGTAGAGGGAAAGTTTCAAGAATGAGTTGTGCCTCCATTCTCTGTCAGTTTGAACATTCATGAAAATATCTTACATAATTCCATGCTAGACTCTGGTGCTTCACATAACCTCATGCCAAAAGTAGTGATGAAATTATTAGGCCTTGAAATAACTAGACCATATAAAAACTTGTACTCTTTTGATTCAAGTAGAGTTAAATGTCTGGTTCTAATCAAATATCTGTGTGTCAATTTGGCACAAAAGAGCCTAGTCATGGATATTTTAGTGGTTGAAATTCCCCAAAAATTTGGCATGCTCTTATCTAGATCATGGGGAGCCAAAGTCCAAGGAACCCTCCAAATAGACATAACCTATGCTACCATTCCAGTATTTAACCAAACAAGAAGACTATATAGAGAATATCACATGACATACATGGTAAGCAACCAAGATAAGCCAAACAACACTCCTCTCTATTCTATCCATTTAGATCTTGATTCATTCATTTTATACAATGAATATGACATTAATGAACAAGTAGCTGAAAAAGAGGAAGAGCTAGATCTGTCAGAACAGTCAAACCAAACACAAAATAAAGAATATAACAGTAAAAATCCTAGTATCCATGGACAACAACATAATGGTGAATCTGAACTTGAAACTCTTTGGAACATGAGCTTTGATGGCTCTTGTGGAAAAGTTGGTTCAGGAGTAGGTGTTTGGATACACAACACCAATGAAGGTCACTCTTACAAAATGGATTTTAATTGTACAAACAATATTGCAGAGTATGAAGCTCTTCTCCTAGTTTTACACTTGCTGAAAAATATAGGAGTGTTGAGGAGGTAAATCCCCCTCTCATGACAGCAGGTGATCCCTACTAGCCCAAACAGGGGTCTAGCAACAAACAAACAATGTTATGACGCAAGTTCCTAATTACGAATGAAAAGGCTGGAGATAGAAGCCTACCCGGATTCCAACGCTAGGATCTCGAAGAAGAAGCGTCCCCGTTCCCTCACACCTTGGTAGATCACAATCCTTCCACGATCTCCGCGGATGAACACCTTCACATGGAAGAAACGAACAGATACAAGCATAGAAACCAGCATACGTAACTTTCAAACATCAGTCAGAAAGGACGTTACTCACATTAACATGATGGAAAACAGAGTGGAACCATAATCATAATCATCTATTAAATAACCAACGAAGAGAGATTACAACCAAGTTCGACGTCGCGGTCTCCTTCGACGGGTCTCCGTCGTCCACTGTCTCGCAAAGCTCACCAAAGAAAGGAAAAACCTCTCCGCAGTCTCGTGACAATGGTCTCCTTACTTGAGTCACCCTTAAGGGAAAGAGAGGGATTCTTTACAACACAAAGGCTTTTGGGGATATGGAGATTCGTAGCTTAGGCACTTCAAGACTAGCTTGCCATGGATTTGAGCAGCTTTTATAGATGGGGAAGGAGGAGTTGGGATCCCTATTATTATGGGATTGGCCCTATCAACAAGGAAGGTTCCATAGGAGGTGGCAAAACAACTTCCCTTCCATAGAACTCCCGCAGCCCAAACCTCCCAACTCAAGATAGGCAATGGTTTGTGAGTTTGTTGGAACTCAACTTCCGCCATCCTTATTTAAAAAACAAGTCCCCTAAATTGGGTGGCGCGACTACGGCTCTATGACAAGAGCGCCGCTTGCGCGACCTTCTGTGCAGATTTTCCCCATTGGCGCGAGTACCGAACCGCTTGCCCGCGCCAATGCCAAAAGGGGTGTTTTTCATGATTTTTTTGCAAGGAGATGTCTCAAGGGCAAATAAAGCTCATGCTCGGAGGGATGCATTGATGATGTTTTCAAGGCATGACAATGTTCACAGTGTCGCTGAATGGGTCCTCCATTGTGCAGGGATGGGGAATCGGGTAAGGGACGGTGACAAATTACTATGTAACATATGCCCCCTAAAGTATGAGGCCTCGAGAGAGAGAGGGGTGAAATGTTTACGAGAACATGTTCAACCGAAAGCCCACCGTCGGAAAAGCCCACGCAAAGATACAACCGATATCTCAAGTACATGATGTATAAGTGGTATGGACGTCACCATCCGAAACAGAGTATGCTATAATCCGGATCCGTGGGTATGGGCGTAGCTCATCCAACTAAGATCAAACAAATAGACTCGTGCATGGTCGCAGCCCATCCAATTAGTGAGTCATGTACATAATGATAATAATCCACAATCGTGCACTGGATTACAACAGACACAATCCGTGTCTTGCACTCCATCTCGACCTAGCAGTACAAGTTCAAGCATGTGAATATGTGAGTCAAGTCGAACATGCAAGAACATCGTCTCGATTACTAGCCAATGATGAAAGTCTGTTAGCACGACGCGAGAGAAACCACCAATAATGACAATGGTCCTCAAGGTACTACTTCGGTACAATCTACGGTGTGCGAATAAATGAGTTGACGTCGAACACCCGCGAATCACTCGATCGGAGGCCAAGGATGTAAACCTCTCGTCGAATGCGACGAACCCGCTATTGAGGCATGCGGGCTCCAAGGTACCATAAGGAGTCCCTAGACCAACTTCCCGGATAATGAGTTGATGTCGACAGAAGTGACCTCGATCGATAGGTGGGCCATAATGATTCCCACATCATCGACTACGAGACGAGAAGAACATGATGTTTTGTTGTGAATCGTGGATCGTATGAGAAACGAGAGGAAGGTTGATATTTGCAGAGGCCAACTTCTCTCGAACACATGAACGACACGACAGTGGACTTGGCAAGATTTGACATCAACGGATCGGAGGTCATGGTGATGAGGCAACGAACGAGATGAGAGGTCAAAAGAGATTACTCAAACCCATGGAGGCAAAGTGAAGCAACGAGATGAGATGTCCCCAACCCCAGCACGGATGCGTACAAGTACCATGTTCAAGAGCGACACACCGCCGATGACAACGACGATGGTTCCATTTTTCCCCCACCATTTCGGGCGAGTACCACAATTATTTTTAATAACAAGCTTTGAAGGGGATAGCATATGCTTGCAATATAAGTTCACTCCTTCGGCGAATCCATCCTAGTGCATTTAACGAGTCCCGTGAAGGAGAAACTCTGGGAGAACGTCATTTCGACTAGATCCGATGTCATCGTAGTTTAACGAGTACGACAAAGGAAGAACTCGGCATCTTTTTCATATTTAGAGAGTTTGAAAAGACAAGCCGGAAAAGAAAAACTCCACAGTGTCCCTTTTCGTAAATAGTTCCCCGTATCCGAAAAGGTAGAAAACAATATCCGGGAAAGCCTCCTAGTCGCAATAGGCTAGGGTATTCCTTTTTCGTAATCAATCCATCCCGACCCCGAAAAAGGGTTAAACTTATACTCGGGTGGATGTCGATTCGCGTCCCATTTTAACGAGATCAAAACGACAAGGGCCCCTGGCGATCTTTTCATATTTAGAGAGTCAAAAAAGAGCCGAAAGATGACTCTGCAGTGAATTTTTCGTGTATTTACCGAGTCCGAAAAAGTATAAAAATACAACTCGTTTCCATCATTTAAGTCGCAAAAACTCCGTCACGCACATACCAAACAAGCGTAAAACCCATTTTCGACATAGCATATGCAAATATTTGATAAAAATAACTTTTAAAACTCATTTAACGTCGAAAAAAGTTATAAATATGTCTAATTGGTAAAAAATGAAATTACTTTTTACTATTTACCTTGTGGAAAGCAACAAGTGGTCCTTTTGGAGCGTAAACTTCGACGGTGATCGCGACCAATCCAGGGCAACCATTCAGCTTCGTCTCGTCACAGTGTAAGAGGCACTCTTTTTGCTCTTCATTTCTATTCATTTTTCAATAACTTTCCCTTAGAAATCAGTTTTGTGTGGCCATTTTTAAATTTTTAGGGGGTCGGCCCATCAGCGCGGTGTATCGGCACGGACCCGCGCCAATGAGCTCTTTTTGTAAAGGGGCTCGCGCACGTGGCGCGACTATTCGCAAAACAAACCGCGCGCTGGTCGAACCTTAAATTCCGCCCAAAATTTTGACATTTAGACCAAAATGCTTGGAATTTGAAGCTCATCAAAGATATAACTAAGGGTTTTTTGACCATGTGAATGCAAAAAAATCACTCAAAATGGCAATCGAATGGAAGGAACGAGAGCACGAAGACGAGGATGAACTAGTGCCATGCAAAGCCAAGCTTGCATGAATGCACTTAGAGACCGTGGATTGAAAAAAGTTCTTCCTCACGCCATGTTTGCGAGCTCAGCTCGAGCTCCTCCAATATCTAATCAATATCTCTGGGATGAAAATGAACAGTGTTCGATGTTACGAGACCAGGTGTTAGAACTCGGAGGTCACCGACGCTTTATTTCATCAACCGGATTGTCCCGCAGAGGTCCAATCTCGCACTCGACCGGAAGCGGCACCATCCGAGAAAAGATGGAATAGGTAATGGCACCGGGTGTGCCGAGGGCACAAACAAGATCAGGGAAGCAAGAAGGTGGATATCCATACTATCCCCGATCTAGCGACCGAGAGTAGTTCTCCATACCATTATGCGGCCGTCGGGTCGGCAGCTCCGCACGAGGCCACGAAGACTCAACTCCTGCCGGCCTCGGAATGCATGGGTCCCTCATCGTTCAACCGGCGATGCGTAACTATCAACATGAAAAGGCAACTCACAAAGTGTAAACATGGGGAAACCGAAATGTGCGGTTATGGTTCCATCTTGGTATCGTTCATTTTGGAATGCATACCAATCTTCCGCAGGGCCAAGGAGCCGCAGTGGCGAGTCCGATACCACAGAGCCACGAATGGCTCGTCGGGCAGCACCGATGCCCAGATCCGGAGGTGGCCAGCAGATGTCCCGGGAGGCCGCAGTTCTTTAGGTGGTCGCGGCGCCAGCGATCGTCGTGGAAGATTGGCCCTATTCGGAACTCGATCTACTGGGGACCCGTATCTCACACTACCGTAAGGAGATGACCGGGACGAGGAGTCAGGGTAAGACCTCATGTTTTTGATTTTATGTTTATATGTTTTTTTAATACACATTCGTCTTTAACAAAATTATATATGCATGCGATATGTAGGACTCGAGAGACCAACCGGGATGTCTCCAATCTTCCGCAGGACACAACTCGTCCCTCGAGATCCAGGGGGAAGGCACCGGAGGAGAGGAACCGATCCGTAATCCTCGAGGGGGATTGCCCATGGGATCCCAGTACTATGCCCGGCTAGCGACGCACCGATGGCATACCAGCGCCACACGCTGGGGAGTTCCGAATCGGATCCACCGAATCTTGAGGCGCCTAGTGCGTGCAAAGTGATGTGCTACCATGAGCACCATGCGGATTAGTCCTAGGATTTATGCCACACCTATTTTTTGAGAGACATAGTGTCTCGGGATGTACTAAGACGATTATGTATATTTTTTGAGTTTTATGTGACACACTCTATGTAAACATTTCAATATCTATATATATACATATCTATTTCTCGATGAGTCTCTCTTTACATGTGATGATGATTTATAAATTGCGCAAATGTCTGTTCAATACCAAATTTGCTACGCATCCGTTAATGTATTCAAATGCCCGGGTATATGATGATATGTAATGTAGTCAAATTCCTTTCCAAATGAATCGAATACGCAAATACGGACGTAAGATGGACGGGTTCCTTACCGAATAGTGTCCGTTCAAATTGTAACACTACAAGTTGTGAATCTAGGTACACGAGCAATTCATTTCGATACCAAGGTTTACTCGCCTCGGTTAACAATTCCAACATGGCACTATATTCCGCGATATTGTTAGTGGTACGTCCTAAACACACACCTTGCAGGTCAATCAACTCACCGAGCAGGATCGTAGATTACCCAGTAGCCGCGAAGACAGACCTCGGTACCGCGGGAGGCACCATCCACGAAACCAACAAATGGATGAATAGACATCTCGCACAACCAAAGGAAGACCCGATCAGCGCAGAAGATGTTTACAAAGCACACCACACCATGCACACAAATGACAATCACACACTTATGTACACACACCACACCAAGAAATCACTTCAAAGCGTAGTACTTTTAAGGTACTACCATTCCCTCGAGTCACAGACAGACTGAACTCCCTTCGTAATCTATAAGCTCGTAGGCCCCATTTTTTCAAAAACGCGCTTTACTATATAGGGACCATGCCACATAGGCTGGGAGTTTACCGGGCTCCAAGCTTATCATGTGCTCTGATCGTACAAGAGAACGAGGTCTCCTTCAATGAAAGAACGGGAGAAACGGCTGATCAAAATGAGTTTTTGACCCTCTTCTTTTTGTGCTTCGATGATCAAAGCAGCTAGTCGACGGGTTTCATCCAATCGTTCAAGATACAGAAAGACGTTCTTCCTCGGGAAGTATCCGGTGAAGAGCTCCACTGACTAATTTAAGCGAAGGAATTTCACATTCGACCCAGCAGAGTAGCTTCCGGACCGTACACCAATTGGAATGGTGTGAACCCGTTGCACTCTTAGCAGCATGTTCGGTATGCCCGCAGAGCCGAGAACGCTGGAGATGCCAATTGGATTTATGAATCCCCACCTGTTCGCCGAAGCATGGTGACCGAAAACCTTGTTCACCGCTTCAACTCGACCATTCACTTGAGGGTAGTATGGTGTTGAGCTGTCGTGACGCAAGCCCAACGTTGAAGTCAGCTCCGTCATCATGTAATCACGGAAATGAGTACCATGATCGATGGACGATGGCTTGAGGAACCCCGAATCGTGCAATAACGTGGTTGAATATAAATGAAGCAGCTCGCTTTTCGTCGCTAGCTAGTGTAGGCATCGCTCGGCCCACTTAGTGAAGTAGTCGACGGCGACAATGATATACGCATTCCCCCGACCGAGTGAGGGTTACACGTCATAAAATCCACGCCCCATTTTGCAAAAGGGCCGACGGTAATAACGGGATGCAAAGGCAATGGTGGCGCGCACATCTTGCGCTAAAAAATCTGGGCATGGATGACATTTACGGACTGCGTAATACAATCCTTGAATATAGAGGGCCGAAATAACTCGCCCACGGAATCTTCTCGGGTAGTAGCATACCCGAGACATATGTTCGCTGACAGTGCGCCACTCGTGGCGATCATTTAAGACTTCTCACCTCTTCCAAGGTAAGGCATCTGCGAGCACCGAATCTATCTCGATGCGATATAAGGTATCTCCTACTATATGGTAGGGTTGGGGACCGATGCGAATCCGACGACGAGTGCTTTATCCAACTCGACCGAAATGTGGCGGTCTCGAAGATACACTATGATGTCACCGTACCAAGGATCACGAGTATCGATAAGAAACAGCGTTTCATTCGGTATATGGTCTTCGCAGTGTGAAGGAACGTAGTTCCGTAGGAGAGAACATATCAAATCCGTCGAAGACTACGTGATTTAGTTGACTTGGCAGTGGTGAACTCCAAGTCAAACTCCCGCAGGATCATGATCCATTTGGAGTACTTGCCCCCTAGTAATTGTCTAGAAAGAATATACGTCATAGGGTTGCGTCCCGAAACCACCGTTATCGTGCGCAAAAGGATGTAATGGCGAAAGCGTTGTACGGCATGTACCGTCGCGTAAGGCCAACTTTCGACATGTGCATAGCGCGTTTCCGGGTCGAGAAGGTTCCGAGACAGGTAATAAACAACATGTTCATCACCGTTATCGTCATCCCGCACCAAGACCTTGGCGATGGTAGCTAAATGCGGCGGCTAGATACAAAGTGAAGTCGCGGTGGTAGTCCCTGAGGATGAAGCAACGGAGCATTGACTAGCAATGTCTTCGCCTTCTCAAAGGATTCTCCCGAGCAATTTCGTCCCGGTGAAAGGGAACATTCTCGCTTTAACAAACGAGTGAATCCTTTGGCCACCCTCGGCATACTCGGGATAAAGCGCCTAAGAAAATTCGCTTTCCCTTGTAGACTCTCAGAATCGATACGGTGGGAGGAGGGTGATGGGAGATTTACGATGGCCTCAACCTTTAGAGGGTCAAGGCGAATTCCGTCTTTCGAGACTATAAAGCCTAAAAGACGCGCCGTAATCAACGCAAAGACGCACTTATGAGGGTTAAGCCTAATATTGTAGCGTCCGCAACGAAGGAATATCCGGCGGAGATGCTCGATGATGGTCCTCTCGCTTACCCGAATGAGGCCGGCAAGTCGTCCGGATAAGGTTGGACAATATGGCGAATATCATGAAAAGCGTAGGGACATCGCATGCCGAAACGTGGGCGCCGGCGTTTTTAAGCGAACGGGGAGTTTTTTGTACGCGAAAGTGCTCCTACGTACGGATGAATGTGGTCTTATGTTGATCCCTCGTGTGCAATATTGATTTGGTTATAGCCTCGAGAAACCGTCCATTAAGGAATAGATCTCACTCCCGACACATTCGTCGATGATCCGGTCGATAAACCGAGTGGGATAATTATCCTTAGGACGTGCGCGATTGATATCGCGATAATCCACACGTACTCGAATTGTGCCCTCGCTTTTTTATCAACAGGGACGATATTGGACACCCATTCGTAAGGGGGATAGGATAAATAAAACCCGCGTTCGAAGTTTTTCAACTTCCGCCTTGATAGCGGCGCTTTCCGAGGATGCATGGGACGTAAGCGTTGGCGCACGGGTTTCGCACCGGGTAGGTTGGAATCTCGTGCACGACAATACTCGGATCAATTCCCCGGCATTTCCTCGTAAGACCATGCGAAAACATCTCTCGAATTCTTTGAAAAGCTCAGCATAGACTTGAATCTCCTCCGGGAGAACAAGTCACACCCACATGAATGTTCTCAACAATCCCCGCTTAACTGGAGATGTTGATTGGAACAGTTTTGAGTAATGTTACTCGCGATTACCCTCCGAAAAAGACCTCGTGCATTAAGATTGGTGTTTGAAGAGGAGGGGAAGGGAACCCGAGTAGCATAACGCTCTGCGACAAATCGCTCATTGCCCTCCCAAGTCAAGGCATAAACGAGGAGCGATGATGTCCATCGCCCCAGGAAGCTCCTCAAGAGACATAGTTTCAATGATAGCCTCATCTCGAAGGAAAAGTCTCTCTAAGAGGATCGGGTGAATCAGCTTTCGACCAAGCCGGGGGATTGTGAGTAGACGTCAAGAGCCATGCTCACTCGGAGCATGCCGAGGAGGTGGAGGGTCCGATGCGGCAACAATATCACAAGATGGTCGATCTCTCACCGGCGTTAAAGGCATGGATTCTCCAAACTCATATACCGCTCGTGTGTAGGAATAAGCCAGGGGTCATCGACCCCGGACAACATGTTGACTTGAGCGGTATTCGGTGGCGGTGCGGGGGAATATACCCATGAGAACCGGGTCTTTGAAAAGACCAGGTCCTATGTCGTTCGGGGGGATTCGGAATTTGATCCACGTATGGCACGTTGTTCTCGTAGCTAGAGGTGAAAAATGACAAACCGATCTACCGTGACAATCTTGCCCTCATGGGGGAACTTAATGAATCGAAAGACTGGTAGACAGGCACGCAGCATGGCATGGGTCTAGCTGGCGGCCAAGAAGTATGTTGTAGTTGAGTTTAGCGTCAACCACTTCTACTTCCACGTTGACAGTTTTTCCCTGTAATGTGATCGCAAGACTCTCGAGAACTCCCAGGGGTTTAGATTCCCGACCATCAAATGCCTCAAGGGCATTAGGAGATGACGACAAGGTTGGAGAGCCGATGGCTTTCCAACAAGCGGAGGACATAACGCAGGTAGATGCACCCTCATCTACGACGGCCCTATGAATGTTCAGACCGTTAATCCCGACTTGAATGACCAAAGTGATTTGATGTGGAAGCCGGGGAGTAAAATTCTCCAGATCGAAGGTGAGAAGGCTCGAGTCGGCGGGATCGATGCCACCGATTGCAGACAGTAAAGCCTTCCGCTGTGAAGGACAACTTTGAAGAACCTCAAGTGTAGACATAGCACATGGCGCCTGTGCCAGATCCTCAACAATGCTGTAATGTTGAGCGGCACGAGCATTTGGATTATAAGAGGATCTTCGAAGAACACCCTTGGGAGGTGGTTTCACAATGGGTTCGGGAGTCGGCTTCTCGATTTCCAATGGACCGGAGGCAGGTGGGGGAGGCGGCCCATCCGCAACTGCCTTCCCGGGTGCCTGCCGCGGTTCATTGTAATCCTTCCGGGTGCCTGCTGCTGACTGTTGTAATCCTTCGATCGCGTAGCGATAGTGATAGGTGCATTAGTCTTCATCATGAAAACTTGAGACCCAAACGATGCAAATGGTGACGCCTGTTCGACCATCTGGGTCTGCTGAGATGGAAATGGCTCTTTTAAAACAGCCGGAGTCCCTTTTGAGCCTTTAAGAAGTTGACTAATTTCGGATCGTCGTGGACAATCCTTAGTGTAATGGTCACCTTCACAGATGAGGCAAGGGAATTTCTGCTTACGTTGGGAGCCATCCCGCCTCGAGATTTAGATTCCGCTTTGGGGCATCGATTTTGATTTGCCTTTGCCCTCTTCTTCCCCTTGGAGGATTTGTCCTGTGATTACCCATTCCGCATTCACCGCGGTTTCCACTGCACCTGATGAGGCGGGATTAGCAGGTATTGTTGGAAGAATTAGCCTTCGCTGTAGGATCCATGAACTATTCTCATCTTTGAGAAACGGAACCAATGACACCATCCACCGTAGGGGTAGGTGGAGCCTTAGTGGTTCCGGGCCGTGGAGCATCAGTCAAGATGTCATAAAGCGTGCCAGACTGCGAATAGACAAGATCCAGGTACTGGGCACGCGCGATATCTTGTTCCTCCGTCACACACGCTCCCATCACAATATCCTGAGCGATTTTATTCACAAAGGAGGTGGTGAACCAGTGGGTCAAAATCTGATCAGGTATGTGAAACTTGATCATTCGACGACGGCGTCGCCACTCATGTATGTGATCCGAGATGTGAGTGGTCGTGTCCTGCTTCAGAGAAGTCAGGATGTGCGTCCCGGCCTCATATCGAACCGGCAACTGGAAATGCGTGAGGAAAGCCATGGCTAACGAGTTGAAATCTTGAAAAATACCACGGGATAGTTCTATGTACCACTTAGCAGCAGCTCCTGTTAAAGTACGCTGGAAAAGACGCAGACGAATCGAATCGTCGGTCCAAGAGTTAGACGAACACCAGAGGTGATACGTCATCACATGCGCCTGGGGGTCTTCGCCAGCTTTTCCCTCAAACTTGGGACAATCTCCTGGTATCTTGGTGGGAACCGGAGGCCAATATGGATTATGTGAAATCGGATCATTGGTCAACTTTGAAACGTCCGACAGTTCCAAGGTAGCCAGGAACGACAATGGAGGGTTAACTGCCATGCCAGTCCCAGGATAAGGTTCGGTACCCGTGCTCCACGATGGTTGTGAATATCCCTGCCCCCACGGGTTCTGTCCCGCAGGATTCTGACCGTAGGGGGCATAGTTCGTATAACCAGACTGATTTGGCTGCTGGTAACCATAGTTCGGGGCTTGATAAATAGGGTTCGGGCCCTGATTAGGCATCTGCCCCGTATAAGCAGCGTTTGGATTTGGCTGCTGAGCGTAGGTAGAACCGGGTGGAGGAGGATAATACTGAGAGCCTCCAGGGTGGCTATAGTTCGGTTGAGACCGACCATGAGGATAATAACCACTCTAAGGATGAGTAGGCTGCTGATAAGTGGAACCCTGTGGAGCCTGGTACATAGGGCGCAGCTGTTGATTTGGCTGCGGCATTGAATGAACAGGCTGTTGAGCAGAGTGAACGGAATGAGAGGGCTGCCCCGAATGAACAGGTTGACCCGAGTGAGGGGGCTGGCCTGAATGAACAAAGGCCGGCTCCGGTGACTGTGCTATGGTTGGTTGGGCAAGCAGTCGATGGTTGTAAGTGGAGTCTCCCGTGTTGTGCCGGATACGGCTGCCTGGGAGGGCGGGACACCGGCCGTGACTCCTGATGAGCTTCGCTTGCCCCGGTGGAGGAACAGACTCGTGCTCATTGAAACCGCTTGACTCGCGTAACCATAGGGTGGTCCTGGATGATATGCAACGTTCGAAACGACAGGATACTGCGGTTGCATGGGTAAAGACGGCTGGATTTGCCCCCCAGGACCATAGGCCTGTCCCGGTTGATACCCTAGCTGAGGTTGAGCAGGTTGACCAGCAGGGCTATAATATGGTCCTTGTGGATTGTATAATGGCCCTTGCTGGCCCGCAGGGTAGCCTTGGATGGGCTGTCCCTGTGGGTCATACAAATAGCCAGGTTGGCCCGTAGGTTGGCCCTGAAAGGGTTGTCCCTGCGGGTTGTAAGCCTGGTTGTATGGTAAACCTTGAGCATATAGATAAGCCTCAGGAGCAGGAAGGCGCAAGACCTCCCCATGCTCGTCAAACTGACCTGGGAACATATACAGAGGAGTGACATCCTGTGCATAGTGTGAAAAGAAGGATCGATAAGGATCTTGGGGAACTTGTCCAGCTCCGGCGTTCGGCTGCTGTAAAAACAACCGATATTCCTCCGGAGAGATATTCTCCGGTATAGTAGTAGCTAGGTAAATGTCTTCAGGAGTTGGCCCAGCCCTAGTAGCAGATGCTGAGACAACAGAAGAAGAGGCAGCCACACAAACAGTGGGCCGAACGGGAACATAAGTGACGGGCGTTGAAGGGGACACCCCGGGTGTAGTGGCAGCTGGTCTCGATGCGGGAGATGATATCCCCATAGAGGTTGCAGCTGAAATGATCTGACCCAGAGATCTGTATCCCTGTGGTAAAGAAGGACTGGTTGACGACGTAGTAGCCAGCTCAGAGCTGTCTCCCTCAAACAATCTACGAGGGATGCGCTGATAGTCATCAGACCCCAGAATTTCCTCACCAGAATCACTCATGGTTGATCCTGCCGTTAAATCACGTAGAAGACGGCGAGGACTAGGAGGAAAAACAGCAGCGACAAACGGTGAACCCGATGTAAGAGAAAGGAAATCAGCTCCTAATCTCAATTCAGACACAGGGTCCGAAAAGGGCCAATTGAACTCAACTGGTCCTCCAAAGGGTTGTTCGGCGAGAACCGGTCCCCCGTCAGGAAACTCGGAAACAACAGGCTGCTGTGGTTCAACAGAAGGCTCAGAAGCTTCTGAAGAATCGTCCGTGTAAGGACTACCAGTAGACGAAACCGATGGTTCCGCCACTGTGGCAAAAGACTAGAAGAAAAGGACACACACACACACGGGCTGAAAATGAGTTAAGACACACGATCAAACGGTCAACAAGCAATGTCTAAACAGGTGTGAAATCGTGGGCGATTAATTTTACCACATTGGAAAGTAAGGAATTCTACCGTTTCATGTTTTAAGAGTCGAGAAACGATAAAAAGATGACTCTATCTCTTTCAGAGTTGACACAAGCGTGAAAGGACAAGCGCTTGACGGTCTTTTCAAGTTTAGGGAGTCAGAAAAGACCAAATGACTGCTCAGGAAAAACTGGGCACAAAGGGTGTACCAGATAGCCGTGAACTGCAATATACACCTTGGTTTCAAAATGAAACAGAAATCGACCAAGGACTTTCCGTACGTGCAGGTAGTCTCCCCGAATGCTGTGTTCGGTGTATCACGGGTATAGGGCGGCAGACTCGGCTTCCTGTGGATAAAGGATTGAAAACCTATAGGGGTCTCCTTTTATATACGCGACGGTACGGGGAGCGCAAGTCCGTACTAGCGCTGTCTAAAGCCAACAGGCGAACGACAGCTGCTAGGTTTAACGACGCCGGAACACGTCTCTAGCCTAGACCTTCTAAATATGTTTCGTTAAGTTCCAATGCTGCCTTAGGTTAATTGAATAAATTTTACAATTGATCTTCAATTAAGTTTCAATTTCCAGGCCCTATCGTATGTAGTGTCTCCTAAATGCAAAGCTATATGCCACAGTGCAACATTTCGTTCGATGAAAACTAATTAGAGAAGAGTTGAGAGCTTTAACACAAACGAAATGAACGGAAATTAAACAACGAGATCTCTAATGCAACTAACGCAATTGACAACTTTTCATTCAAAACACTAATCACTAGTGATATGGAAAAGATCACAATTTGCACTAATTAACAGAAGCAAAAGAGATATATATATATTTTTTTATTTTCAATGTCTAATGGCTAATATGCACTAATCAAACTTGAAAACAAATGGAGCAACTTGATAAACGATATTCAAGAGAGCGAAACAAACACATTTCACTCAACAACACAAGCAATCAGATCCCCAAATCGACCGAAGTCTCTCAAAGCAAAGAAAAGACTCAAAAGCTTCCAATGGACCGTGTGATCTAGGCCCAAAGCAAGACCAAACGAGTTTCGAATGAAGAAATGAACAATCACCCAAAAATCGTAATAAAACAATGAACAACTACTTAGAGAATGTGGAGAATCAATCAGATAGTTGACAGGACAATCCAAACACCAAAACTCCCAAGGAGGGCTCGATACACTAAGCCACTAGATGACCTAGGGCTTGAAAAGTGAAATCGGTAGATAGAAGCAAACAACCAAAGGACAGAGGTGAATTCCCAGCCAAACAAGACTCCAACACACTCAGGCAGTCGGAAGATCAAGAAGAAAAACACTGGTCAACTTCAGAGAGCTCAAAAATGAGAAATCTCAAAAAACTTACAGGGGTGGCGCGACTGTAAGAGTGAAACTGGCGCCAGAAGGCGATTGGCGCGGGTTGTACAAAGGCAACATGCGCCAAGTGGCGCGACTGTCGGGTTAAAAACCGCGCCAGTCGAGTTTCTCAGAAAAAAATTAAAAATAAGCTACTCCAGAAACAGACCAATGCAAGCTAAGCAATCCAAGAAGCAAAACACACAAAAAACCCAACCCAGAAGGTTCATCAAGCAAGGAAAAGCAAGATACAAACGGCAAGGCAAGACAAAGACTCCAAGTTGTTCAGTCCGTAAACCAAACCGGAGATCGACTGAAGTAGCGTTGATCTATTCCGCTAATGCAAGGCAGAAGCGTTTCGAAGGCTATCTGGCTGTACTTCAGACTCCGTCTACAGTTTACAAATCAAACAACAATCAAACAACAAGCTGGATCCCCAGTGGAGTCGCCAATTTGTTGAGGAGGTAAAACCCCTCTGCGGACAGAGGCGATCCCTACTAGCCCAGCAGGGGTCTAGCAACAATCAAACAATGTTATGACGCAAGTTCCTAGTTACGAATGAAAGACCTGGAATAGAAGTCTACCTGGATTCCAACGCTAGGATCTGAAGAAGAAGCGTCCCCGTTCCTCAGCCTCGGCAGATCACAATCCCTCCACGATCTCCGCGGATGAACACCTGCACATGGAAGAAACGAACATATACAAGCATAGAAACCAGCATACGTAACTAAACATCAGTCAGAAAGGACGTTACTCACATTAACATGATGGAAAACAGAGTGGAACCATAATCATAATCATCTATTAAATAACTAGCGAAGAGAGATTACAACCAAGTTCTGACGTCGCGGTCTCCTTCGGACGGGTCTCCAGTCGTCCACGTCTCGCAAAGCTCGCCAAGGAAAGGGAAAACCTCTCCAGAGTCTCATGACAATGGTCTCCTTACTTGAGTCAGCCTTAAGGGAAAGAGAGGGTTCTTTACAACACAAAGGCTCTTGGGAATATGGAGATTCAGAGCTTAGGCACTTCAAGACTAGCTTGCCATTGATTTGAGCAAGCTTTTATAGATGGGGAAGGAGGAGTTGGGATCCCTATAATTATGGGATTGGCCCTATCAACAAGGAAGGTTCCATGGGAGGTGGCAAAACCACTTCCCTCCATAGAACTTCCGCAGCCAACCTCCCAACTCAAGATAGGTGATGGTTTGTGAATTTGTTGGAACTCAACTTCCGCCATCCATATTTAAAAAACAACTCCCAAATTGGGTGGCGCGACTACGGCTCTATGACAGAGCGCCAGGTGGCGCGACCCCTGTGCATTAATTTCCCCATTGGCGCGAGTACTGAACTGCTTGCCCGCGCCAATGCCAAAAGGGATGTTTTTCATGACTTTTGCAAGGAGATGTCTCAAGGGCAAATAAAGCTCATGTTCAGAGGGATGCATTGATGATGTTTCCAAGGCATGACAATGTTCACAGGTCACAGAATGGGTCCTCCATTGTGCGGGATGGGGAATGGTAAGGACGGTGACAAATTACTGTGTAACAGTTGCCATTACTTCTTCTTCTGTTACCTCTTTGATTAACTCTTTATCTTTTTCCTCATCTATGATACAAGGAATGTGCAGTAAAAATTCCTCCACATCTGCGTGGCCATCTGTTGTTGTTAGCAATGTTTTGAAATGGCTGAACACTTATTTTTTAATGTCTTCTTGTCCTTTAATCTCAGCCCCTCATTATCCTGTTATTTTTTCTATGTTATTTCTTATCATTTTGGTCTTTGTTGAGTTATTGAAGAAGGTTGTATTCTTGTCCCCTGCTTGAATCCAAAGATGTCCGAATTTTAGTCTCCAGGCTTCTTCTTCTTGCCCATTATTCATGTATATCTTCCAGTGTATTTCTTTCTCCCTCATCTGATTTTCTTTTGTGTCCTCCATATTTTCCAAATTCTATTGGATTTTTGTCAATTCTTTTTGCAGCTCCTCATTTTCCTTTTGTGGTTCTTTGTAGTTTTTTTTGGCCCAATCCTTGAGACTTGATTTGACCCTCTTTAATTTAGATTCCCAAATGTAGCTGGGAGAGCCATTTATTTTTTGCTTCCATGTTTTTATTACTTCTTGTTTTTCCTTTTCACTGCTGCTCCATAGCTGATTGTGCCTAAATGGGCGAGGCCCATAGTTTTCTAAGGAGTCAAACTCAATTTCTATTGGTTTATGATGAGAGGCCACTATGGGGATAATCTTGGAGGATACTTTACTATAACAGGCCACTATGTTTCCCTTAATAAGAATTTTTTTCGGCCTAAAATTTAAAATTTTATTAGAGATTAAGGAATTTATATTTTTAAATGGTTAAATGGTCACAATACAAGATAAGATGTTGGATAAAATTGTTGTAATTTTTTGTTTTTCTGTAGGCAATCTGAATGGGTCATAAATGGACAATATGTTGTTTGTTTTTGTTATAGATGAATATAGGGTCGATGATAGATAGATTCTCTGGAACAAAAAGATTTTAACATAAGAGGTATAGGGGATGCCAAAGATTTTTATTTAGAAAGATTCATGGTCTATTTTAAGTTTTTTTTTTCTTCTAAAAATAATATTCCAAATACAAAAATCATTAATTTTTTTTTATTCTTTTTTTTTTAATTATTTATTTATTTATTTATTTTTATTTAATTATTTAATTTTATTTATTTATTTATTTAATTTAATTTTTTATTTTTTTAAATCGAACCATATATTAAGTCATAGAGAGTTACATAGTATATGCATAATGCATTCCAAAGAACTGCATTTCCCCCCTTTTCAAGGAGAGAGATGGAGTTACTGCTGATAAGAATGCAGAAGCCACCATCCTCTCAACCATATTCACACATGAGTGAGCTTCCATCGTCTTTTTACAACCCCCCCCCCCCCCCCCCCCCGAGTTTCATTTCCAGGAAAAATACGCCCAGAACAGAAGTGTAGAGAGACTGAGTCAGTTTGATAATCTTAGAAAACCAAAAAACTAGGTGGTAGACACCGATCCAGTTCAAAAAATATTGTCCAAAATTGTTAAAAGAACATTTTTACTCCTGTCTCCTGGACCTCCTCGTTGAGGAAAACAGTTTGAAATAGAGGCAAGATTTAAAAATTATATATAATAACATATTTACATCATATTGTATGTTTGTAAATAAAAAGGAAAATAAAACGACAACAGTGACAAAATCTTCAGGAAAAAGCAGGTTGTTCGATATTCCGAACCAGCCTACCCTCAACCTCAATAGATATCCAGTGCCCCATATCATGCCAAATTCCCTCCTTAGAAAGGAGGTCTACATCATGGTTTCGTTCCCTGTAAATGTGACAAACAGATATCTCATTAAAAAAGATTTTAAGTTGGGACACCTCATTAAGTAAAGGAAGAAAAATATAATTTGGGCATCTTTGAGTCCCGTTGAACCACTTGATGATGTTTAAAGAGTATCCAAAGATCTGAACCTCTCTCATTCTCAAGAAGGAAAGCCAGCATAGAAGAAGATGTAAAGCTTTTAATTCTGCATAGTTATTAGTCCCCTGACCCAGACCAATCGAGGCTTTGAGAATTTTTCCAAAGGCTCCACATCTATTTTGAGGGTCTGAGGCCCCATCAAATAATCCCATGGTATTTCCCCACTAATGTTTTCATGTTGAATGACTCGAGCTTGTTGAGGTTGATATAGGATTGGAATGTACTCATAGATGGATACTCCTTCCGCCGCCAGTATACTGATCGGAAACGGAGAGTCTTTAAAAATAACATGTTGAGATTTAACAAGATGATGAGCTTAGTGAAAAAAGTCGCCTTCACTAAGTGGGCCCGCAGGCTATTTTTGGCGCAAAGTCTATTTTTAGACTATGTCTATCTTTAGACATGTCGATCATATTCTATGAGTTGAAGGATGTTATTTGTGGATGGTTGGTCAAGTTGGAAAAATAGATGGACTTCTATTTTTAGACATATTGGGCGGAATCTATTTTTAGATGGCGAGTCTAAAAATAGATATGTCGAATATTATTAGCTCTTAATAATATTTGGACTCTAAACATTATCTTATTCTCTTGGAGCACTTCAGTTAAGTGCATAGATGTGGCACAATAGCCGACAGAAGGAATTACACTATTCCTGAGGGTTTACTGGAGCTATTGCATGGAGGACTTCAGTTAGAACTCATGTGACAGAGTTTGGTGGAGTTGGAGAAGTAGTTGGTGGAGTTGTATTTAGTTTAACTCAATTAGACTCAGTTGAGCTAGTTGTATCTAGTCTAACTGATTGATACACTAGTGAGAGTGGTGTGAATTAATTAGTTAATTAATTCACTAAATAATTACTCATTAATCAACTTAAGAATACATCAGTTAACTAAAGTGCATGGCAGTTTCAGTGGAGACCAGTGAAGAGATAGGTGAAAGAGAAAGTGTTACTATCAGTTGTGACTATAGTGATGCATTGATTGCATCCAACACTCTGTGGAGATTCCAATGAGGATTTCATGAGCAAGGCTGGAGCAATTCGAATTCATTCAGAGCCATTCTTCAGCAGGGATTGCGCAGTAGAGGCAGGCTAGCAGGTGGCAGAGATCGGTGCATGGATTTGCTAGATCGGACCTGATTAGTGTGTAGTGATTGTATTGTACTGAGAGCTTGATATGATCAGCTTTGTATGAGGATTGTTACATGATCTCTATGACATATATTATATACATGTAGTTGGGGTTTTTAGCTTCAGGCTTTCCCGTAAAATCACATTGTTAATGTGTGCAAATTTTTATGGTTTCATGTGTGCATTGCAATTGTGTTAATTTCCGCATGTGATGATCAATGGTGGAATATATTATGTATTGAGCATGAAGTTAAATAGTGTGTGATCAGGATAATCTTAGATATATAACGCATTAGTTATATAATTTATACATGGTATCGGAGCGATATTGATCAGAGCAATTGCAATTATTGAAGCGGTTGAGTTTTGTGCTGGTGGAATTCGAATTTGCTGTAGTGTTTTCTTGGTGTCGAAGTTGAGATGTCTTTCAACGGATTGCGATTGGAGTATGCCTTTGAGGGAAGATCGAATTATATTGCATGGAAGGACAGGATGGAGGCAGTGCTGGAGGATAATGGGTTGAAGGAGTTCATAGATGCAGAAATTCCAAAACCTGCTTCTAGCGATGCAGCCGCACTTGACGCATGGCAAAAGAAGACAACAAAATGTCAAATAATTCTGTTGGAAGGTGTGAAGGATAACATAGTGTCCACCCTTCATGGTAAAGCTTCTCCATTCTTGATGTGGAAGTCTTTGACAGACTTGTTCCAAAGAAAAAGCGACCAGAGGAAGTTGGCGCTTAAAGACAAGCTCAGAAAAAAAAAAATGGAGAAGGGCGAAAGTATACCCAAGTACCTCACGAATTTTTTCCAATGCAGGGATGAGCTGGGAAGTGTAGGGGTTACTTTAGATGAAGAGGACTTGGTGAGCTTGGCTCTCTGGTCTTCCGAAGAGTTGGCATTCCTACGAGGACTCTGTCAATGGTCGGGAGAAACTGCCGAGATGGGAGCGAATTTGGTCGGATCTTGTGCAGGAGGAGATAAGGTGGAGTACCAAGGATGGATCTTCATCGAAGAATGAAGATGAAGAAAATTTTGCTTTGGCTGCCAAAGCAAGGAAAGGGAAGGGAAAGAAAAATCCTTCTCAATCTGGTGCGAAAGGCAAGAAGCAGGACTTGTCCAAGGTGAAGTGCTTTCACTGTCACCAACACGGACATTACACCACTAATTGTCCATGGAAAAAGAAAACTAAGAAGGCTGCTGGATCTACAGCTGGAGAGGCCTTAGCCTCACAGTTTGAGCTGGATTTTTCATTGATCGCATGCTTGGTCTCAAGTGTGATGGGATCAGTGTGGTTTCTTGACAGTGGTGCGTCTTTCCATATGAACGGAGACAAAGATTTGTTTACTGATCTGGATGAGAATGATCTTGGAGTGCACATCGAGATTGGCGATGATGGTAGATACAGTGCGACTGGTATCGGGACCATTTCCTTTGAGAGGTAGTCTCGAAAACCTTTCATCTTGAATGATGTCATGCATGTTCCAAGATTAAAGAAGAATCTGATCTCTGTGGAGATGTTGGAAGACAAGGGATATGATGTTGTCTTTAGCGAGGGAAAGGCTTTCCTGCGCAGTAAGGCAACTGATGAAACCCAGAGGATAGGGGTTCGAGTTAAGAACCTTTTATCAATTGCAGGTAGATGGCTGCGCAGTAATGGAAGGCAAAGTAGAAGGAGTGTTGAGTCGGGATGAGGGCGAATTGTGGCACAAGAGATTGGGCCATCTTCACCATGGCGCTTTGAAAATTTTGTGGCAGATTTCTACCGGGCTTCCCAAGGGTACACTTGCGCAGTCAGATCAGTGCAAGGGTTGTACTTTGGGAAAATTTGTGAAGGCCACCTTTCATGAGGAGGATAGTCGCGCCACGACGATCCTTGAGAGAATTCACACATACATGTGTGGACCTTTCTAATTAGCTTCGACAACAAAGCACAGGTATTATGTGATATTTGTTGATGACTTTTCTCCTAAGTGTTGGATCTTCTTCATGCAAAAGAAGAGCAAGACATTCTCAAAGTTCTGTGAGTTTAAGGCACTAGTTGAGAAAGAGTCGGGGAAGTAGGTGAAGGCTCTTAGGAGCGATAATGGTGGTGAATTCATCTCTGGTGAATTCAAAGACTTTTGCAGCGCAGAAGGAATTCGAAGAGCTCATAGGGCCTCATAACCCACAGTAGAATGGGGTCGCGGAGCGAAAGAAAAAAACGATCATGGGTGCTGCACGGGAGATGTTGCATGATCAAGGCCTTCCCATACACTTGTGGGCTGAGGCATGCAACACTGCGGTTTATGTGCAAAACCGTTGTCCTCATAGAGTACTTGGCATGAGTACACCCGAAGAGGCGTTTTCTGGTAAGAAGCCTGATATTTCTCATTTGAAGATTTTTGGCTCACCTGTTTACATTCATGTGACAAAGGATGCCAAGAAGAAGCTGGAGCTGAACGCAGAGGTTGGCATATTTGTGGGGTACACAGAAACACCCCACAACTATCGTGTGTATTTTCCAAAAAGTCGGAAGACTGTTGTGCGACGAGATATCAAATTTCATGAGGAGAAAGCCATGAATTTGTCGCTTGAGAGGGAGCTACACTTGCATGCAGATGCGAAGCTACTAGTTCCTAAGGACGAGCCTCAGCATGTGGATCAGCCACAAGAGGAGGTTCATGGAGTGGAAGAAACCACTCATGCAACGCAAACATCAGAGGTCGGAAGCACACTACAAAAGCTAAGTGACTGAATCTTGATGCAGCGAAAAATTTAGGAGCACCTACATCACAGCGCAGACAGAGACAGTCACCTGACCGATTTACTGGATACATGGCTCTGATGAGAAAGTGTATCGTGACGGAGCCATCCTTTTTCAAGGAAGCTGTGGAGGACCCCGCATGGGTAGATGCCATGGTGGAAGAGTATGATTTGATTGTCAGAAACAGTACATGGGAGATTGTCCCAAGGCTGGAAGGGAAATCAGTGGTAGGTTCGAGATGGATCTACAAAGTGAAGCAAGCTGCTGACGGGAGCATCGAGAAGTAAAAGGAAAGATTTGTTGCCCGGGGCTTCTCACAAATCGAGGGGATAAACTATGAAGAAACCTTTGCACCTATCGCAAGGTATTCTTCCATACGGACCATTTTTTCTCTCTCAGCGCAGGTGGGTTGGCACATTCATCAGATGGATGTGAAGACTGCATTCCTCAACGGAGTCATTGAGGAGGAGGTGTACATAGAGTAGCCTGAAGGATTCAAAATCTTCAACAGTGAGTCGCATGTGTGTAGGCTCAAAAGAGCGTTGTATGGGCTGAAACAAGCACCTTGTGCTTGGTACACACAGATAGATAGTTATTTCACCGGACTTGGATTCACCAAGAGTGAGGCGAATCCGAACCTATACCAGATTGTAGTGGAGGGTAAGTTGCTGATCATTGTACTTTATGTAGATGATTTGATATTTATAGGTGATGAATAGTTGATACTCTCATGCAAGGCTGATCTTGCAAAGGAGTTTGAGATGAAGGACTTGGGCCTCCTTCATTATTTCTTGGGATTGGAAATTTGGTAGCGGAAGGATGGACTGTTTGTGTCTCAAGGCAAGTATGCCCGGGAGATACTGGAGAAGTTCAACATGAAAGGCTCCAAGCCTATCGACACTCCTCTTCCTAGTGGTTGGAGGAAAGAGGATGCTACATCGGCAGAGGTAGTGGATGCCACTGTTTATCGACAGTTGGTTGGTTCGCTCATGTATCTAGTCAATACACGACCAGACATATGCTATGTTGTTAACCAGCTTTCACAAGCTATGGTTAAGCCTACCAAGATCTTTTGGAAGGCAAGCAAGCATGTATTGAGATATCTCAGAGGCACATCGGGATATGGATTGTGGTACAAACAGTCAGATGAGGTGAAGCTGCATGGCTTTATGGATGCAGATTGGGCAGGGAGCCCCATGGACAGAAAGACCACATCTGGAGGGATTTTCAGTATCGGGTCTACAGCAGTTTCTTGGTACAGCAGGAAATAGAGATCCGTGGCACTCAGTTCAGCGGAGGCCGAGTACATGGCAACAAGTTTGGCTGCATGCGAGGCTCTATGGATGAGGAAGATTCTGGTCGGGTTGTTCGGTTCACACTTAGATCCTACTGTGATATATTGTGATAATCAAAGTTGCATTAAACTCTCGGTTAATCCAGTATTTCATGATAGATCTAAACATATTGACATCCGGTACCATCATATCAGAGATTGTGTGCAGCGGAAGATCATGTTACTATCTTAGATTCCTACGGAGGATCAGGATGTTGATATTCTGACGAAGGCGCTCACCAAGAGAAAATTTGAACACCATAGAGACAGGATCGGGGTGGCAGATAATCCCTATATTGTTGAGAGGGAGTGTTGAGATTCAACAAGATGATGAGCTTAGTGAAAAGAGTCTCCTTCACTAAGTGGGCCCGCAGGCTATGTTTGGCACGAAGTCTATTTTTAGACATGTCGATCATATTCTATGAGTTGCAGGATGCTATTTGTGGATGATTGGTCAAGTTGGAAAAATATATGGACTTCTATTTTTAGACATATTGGGCGGAATATATTTTTAGATTGCCAGTCTAAAAATAGATATGTCGAATATTATTAACTCTTAATAATATTTTGACTTTAAACATTATCTTATTCTCTTGGAGCACTTCAGTTAACTGCACAGATGTGGCACAGGAGCTAACAGAAGGAATTACACTATTACTGAGGGTTTTCTAGAGCTATTGCAAGAAGGACTTCAGTTAGAACTCATGTGACAGAGTTTGGTGGAGTTGTAGAAGTAGTTGGTGGAGTTGTGTTCAGTTTAACTCAGTTAGACACAATTGAGCTAGTTGTATCTAGTCTAACTGATTGATACACTAGTGAGAGTGGTGTGAGTTAATTATTAATTAATTCACTAAATATTAGCTCATTAGTAAACTGAAGAATACATCAATTAACTACAGTGCATGGACAGTTTCAATGGAGACCAGTGGAGAGATATGTGAAAGGGAAAGATGATTATCAGTTGTGACTATAGTGATGCATTGATTGCATCCAACACTCAGTAGAGATTCCAATGAGGATTGCGTGAGCAAGGCTGGAGCAATTCGAGTTCATTCAGAGCCATTTTTCAGCAGGGATTGCGCAGTAGAGGCAGGCTAGCAGGTGGCAGAGATCGGTGCATGGATTTGCTAGATCAGACCTGATTAGTGTGTAGCAATTATATTGTATTGAGAGCTTGATATGATCAGCTTTGTATGAGGATTGTTACATGATCTCTATGACATATATTATATACAGATAGTTGGGGTTTTTAGCTTCGGGATTTCCCGTAAAATCACTGTGTTAATGTGTGTGAATTTTTATGGTTTCATGTGTGCATTGCAATTGTGTTAATTTCCGCATGTGATGATCAATGGTGGAATAGATTTTGTATTGTGCATGAAGTTAAATAGTGTGTGATCAGGAGAATATTAGATATATAACGCATTAATTATATAATTTCTACATAACATGTTTCCTAGCTATCCACGTTCCCTAGGCGATCAGCAAAGGGATATTTCTGACCCTATCATTTGGAGCTTCTTGCCACCATCTCTGCCATGCTTCCTGCACCTCCCGACCTTCCCACCTCTGTGGGATTTTGAGAAGCCTCAAGGATTCATTCCAAAGACTGTTGTTGAAAGGACATGTGAGGAAAATATGTTGGACAATTTCAAGACTATCCTTGCATAAGGAGCACCAACCAGGCCCAATATTTCCCCTACGCTGAAGAAAGTCCCAGGTGGGAACTTTGTTTTGGAGAATGCACCAGAAGAACAATCTCGTTTTTGTCAGCCCTTTCAGCTCCCACAAAGGCTTGTACCACCACTCTGGCTCCCCCCATCCTTCTGAGCCATGAGCCAATTGTATCCAAACTTTGGGGAGTACATCCCAGACGGGGAATGAACCTATCTGAGCTCATCTCTCTTTTCCTGGATCCTTATGTTGGAGTTCTGAAGATCTAATATAAAGCCCTCCCATTCCTCCAACCATCTATCTTCAAGTTAAAGATCATCCCTAATCAACCACGCTTGTCTCCACATTGTTTTTCTTTCCTCATTTGCAATCTGGCTCAGAGTGTTGAACCCTCTTTGGTCCAACAGCTCTATTAGTTCTCTTGATAGAGCATATCTCCCAGAACAATCCACCCACGGGTCACGACCCAGCCTAACCCGGGATCCATCCCCCACATGCCATGCTAGTCCCTGTTATATGACATTGATAGAGGCTATATTTGCTTTCCACAATATTGAGGGATTCTTTGAATTTTTTTAAGGCAATCTCAACCAGTCCTGAATTGGCATGGGATCGACATATTTTATTTTTGTAACAGATGTCGAAATATTATCAAGAGTGATGAGTCTCCATGCTAATTTAGCTGCCAGAGACTTTGAGAACGAGGCTAGTTCTTTTATTCCCCAACCTCTCCAGCCTTTGGCCTTACTATTTTCTCCCATGCCACCCAGGGCGTCACATGTTCCATTTTTTATCCCGCCCATAAGAATCTACTGCACACTTTATTTATTGAAGAAATAATACTCATTGGGACCCAGGAAAGACCAACCTAGTACACCAGAATGGCCATAGCAACAGATTTTATCAACACAAGTCTTCCTGCTCTAGATAACCATTTGAAGCTCCAATGTTTCATTCTTGCCTCTATTTTTACAATAAGCCATTTCCAGTCCTGAATAAGGTATGAGTCCGGCTCAAGGAAGAAGCCCAAATATTTGAACTTGTCTTGAAGCGTTTTAACTTCAAAATGAATTACTTCTTCAATTATCTCCACTTTAGCCCTAGAGAGACCTGTCATTGTTAGGGAGGACTTATGGTAGTTTATGCTAAGGCCAATAGCTTTCAAGAAAATATCTAGCACCTCCTTAAGGAATCTACAGTCTTCCATGATACCATTGTTGAACAACAGAATATCGTCAACAAACAATAGATGAGTAATAAATAAATTCATCGCTACTTCAATGCCTTTTATCTCCCCTCATCTCTTTGCTTCATGTATCATCAGGCTCAGTCCCTCTGCTGCCAATAAGAAGAGAAGGGGGGAGAGTGGAAATACTTGATGAAGACCCCTTTGTGAATTAAAAAAACTTCTTGCAGCCCCATTTATCGAAATTGTTATACTGGATGAATAAATACAGCCCATCACCCAGTTTATGAAGTCAATCCTGAATCCAATATGAGTCATTAACAACCTCAAGAACAACCAGTTGATTCTGTCATAAGCCTTTGACAATTCAATTTTAACAATGACTCCTTTTTTCTTGCTTCTTTTTAGACTATGGAGGGTTTCTTGGGCTACCCCAACAGCCTTGTTACACAGAAATTTGTCACCGTCCTTGCAATTCCCCATCCCGCACAATTGGAGGGTTCATTCCGTGACCTATGAGCAGTGACATAACCTGAAAACACTTTCATGGAATTTCCCTAAACATGTAATTTCATTGCCCTGAAGACAACTCCTTGTAAAAAACCCTAAAAACACCCCTTTTTGCATTGGCGCGGGCAGCCAGCTCAGTACCCGTGCCAATGAGGGAAATCCTTCAAAGAGTGCGTGCCAATTGGCGCTCTGTCCCAAAGTCGCACTCGCGCCAGCCATTTTAAGGAGTGTTTTTTAAAAATAAATGGCTGTCATTCTAACTGATCCAGAACCGGTATCTAATTTGAGTTGGGAGGTTTGGCTCCGGATCTCCATGAAGAGGAAGTGGTTTTCCACCTCTCATGGAAGCTTCCTTGAGGATAGGGCCAATCCCATGATTATAGGGATCCCAACTCCCTTTCCTCCATCTATAAAAGCTTTCTCATCTCATTTGCAAGCTAGTCTCCAAGTTCCCAAGAGCCATCAGAGCCTTATGCTGCAAGAGCCTTGATTCATTCCCTTAAGGCCAAATCCAAGCAAGGAGATCATTGTCGAGACATCCAAAGAGAGAGGCGTGTCCCATCCCCGACAGGCTTTATCGAGACGTGTTCCGCTGGCGACCCTCCGAAGGAGAATTCAGCGTCAGGGCTATGGTTGTATTCTTCTTTGATTGATTAATGATAAGCAACTATTGGTTATGGTTCCACTTCTTTTGTTGATTATGATGATGAGTTATGTCTTCTCTTACTAACATATAGTTGCATATACTGGATTTTACGCTTGCGTTTGTTTTGTTTCTTGTGTGTGCAGGTGTCCGATCACGGAGATCGTGAGGATTGTGATATGCCAGAGCTAAGGAACGGAAGCGCTACTTTCTCTACAAGCGACAACGTTGGATTCCAGGTAAGCCTTCATCGCTAGTTGGTTTATTTGCAATTAGGAACCTACACTATAGCGTGAACGATTGTTGCTAGACCCGGTCTGGGCTAGTAGGGATCGCCTTTGTCCGCAGAGGGGATTTACCTCCACAACAATTTGGCGACTCCGCTGGGGAGTGTCTAGCTTGTTGTTGTTTGTTTTATAAACTATAGACGGAGCCTGAAGTTAGCTAGATAGCCTTTGAAACGCTCTTGCTCTGCAATTGCGGAGTAGATCAAAGCTACTTCAGTCAATCTCCGGTTTAGTTTGTAAACTGAACACTTGGAGTATTGTCTTGTCTTTTCGGTTTTTTCTCGATTCTGCTTGCTTGATCGGCTCTTTTGGCTGGCTATTTTTGTGATTTTGGCTTTTGGTCAGCTTGATTATCACTGATCTTCTTGGTGGATTGTCTATTTTTATTTTTCCATAGCAAACTCGACTGGCGCGCTTTACAGCTCGACAGTCGCGCCCATTGGCGCAGGTTGCTTGTGTATTACCCGTGCCAATTCCTTTCTGGCACTAGTTTCAGCCTCACAGTCATGCCAATCCTGTGAGGTACTAGGGTTTGATCTGTTTTGACCTTCCTGAGCTTGATCAGTGTGTTTGGTTTTGTTTTTTCAACTGCTTGAGTGTTCTGGAGCCTTGTTTGATTGGCTGTGACCTTCTTCCTTTAGTTGTTTGCCCGTTTCCATCGATTTCACATTCTAGCCCTAGGGCATCTAGGTGCTCCTGTGTGTCGAGCCTCCCTTGGGAGTTTTTGGTCTCTATTTGTTCAGTCAGCCTTTTGATTACTTCTTTACATTTGTTTGGTGGTTGTTTAGCGTTTCATTGCGTTGGTTGAGTGATTGATTTCTTCTTCATTCGAATTTCGCTTTGTCTCGCTTTGGGCCTAGATTACATGGTCCATTTGGGTCTTTGGGGTTATCTTGGTTTTGAGCGACTGTTTTTTCAATTTGGAGATCTGATTGTGTGTTTGAGTTGAGTGAAATTTGTGTGTTTTGCTCTTTCCTCATCACTTCTCAAATTGCTCTTTTCATTAGTTTTCATTTTGTTTAGTGCACTTTGCTATTAAACATTCAAAATATAAAAAATCTCTTTTGCTTTTGATTAGTTAGTGCAAATTAAAATGTTTTCGGTGTTATTAGTGATTAGTGACTTTGAGAGAAACGTTTTTGGTTTACATTAGCTGCATTAGAGACTTTGTTGGTTGTTTTCTGATCATTTTATTTGTGCGAAAGCTCTCAACTCTCTCATAATTAGCTTTCATCGAATGAAATGATATACTGTGGCATATAGTGTGCATTTATGATATTTTGAGACATCACACTCACTAGGGCCTGAAAACTGAAACATAATTAAAGATAAACATTAAAATTTACTCAATTTACACTAAGGCAGCATTGAAACATTAACGCAACATTTAGTGGTCTAGGCTAGAGATGTGTTCCGACGTCTTTAAACCTAGTAGCTGTCGTTCACCTTTCGGCTTTAGACAGCACTAGTACGGACTTGTGCTCCCCGTACCGTCGAGTGTATAAAGGGAGACCACACTAGGTTTCTATCCTTTATCCATAGGAAGCCGAGTCTGCCGCCCTATATCCGTGATACACCGGACACAGCATTTGGGGAGATTGCCTGCACGTACGTTAAGCCTTGGTTGATTTCTCTTTCATTTTGAAACCAAGGTGTATATTGCAGTTCACAGTTATTTGGTACACCCTTTGCCTAGTATTCCTGAGTAGTCATTCAATCTTTTCTGACTCTTTAAATTTGAAAGGATCACCAAGCGCTTGTCCTTTCACGCTTGTTTCAAAACTGAAAGAGATAGAGTCACCTTTCATCCGTTTCTCGACTCTTAAAACATGAAACGGTCAAGTTTCTAAGTTTCAATGTGGTAAAATAAATCACCCGCGATCACACGCCTTGTTAGATTTTGCTTGTTCGTCGTTTGATTGTGTGTCTTGACTCTTTTTCAGCCCATGTGTGTTGTGCTTGATCTTTTTTCATTGTTGTCACAGTGGCGGAACCTTCTATTTCATCTACTGGTAGTACATATACGGACGTTTCATCAGAGGCTTCTCAGTCCTTTGCTGAACCCCAGCAGCCCATCGTTCCCGAGTTTCCCGACAGGGGACCGGTTCTGTCTGAGCAGCCCTTTGGAGGACCAGTTGAGTTCAGTTGGCCCTTTTTCGACCCTTGGTTTGGATTGGGAGTAGGGGAAGATTTCCCTCCTCTTACATCGGGCTCGCCTTTTATAGCTGTTGTTATTCCTCCTAGTCCTCACCGTCTGTTACAAGATATAGCGGCAGGCTCAAACATGAGTGAATCTAGCGAGGAAATCCCCACGTCCGGTGAATATTACCAGTTGTTTCCTCGGAGGTTATTTCCAGGAGACAACCCTGAACCATCTGTTATGTCATCACTTGGTCCCTCATTACCAGCCGGGTATAGATCCTTGGGTCAGATTATTGCCGCCGCTGCCTCTATGGGGGTATCAGCTCCTTCTACGAGGTCGGTTTTTCCTTCATTAGGGATGTCTCCACAGACGCCCGTTACGTCATCCCCTCAGGTTACTTTTGTACCCTCCATGCCCACTGTTTGTGTGGCCGCATCTTCACCCGCTGTTACTACCCAGTCCGTAAGGACCACATCGCTTCCCAAAGACATTTATATAGCATCTGCTATGTTGGAGAACATCTCTCCGGAGGAGTATCGATTGTCTCTGCAATAGTCGAACCCCGAGGTTGGACAGTCCTCTCAAGATCCCAACCGCTCGTATTTTTCGCATTATGCACAGGATGGTACACCCGTGTACATCTTTCCATATCAGTACGATGAGCATGGGAACCCTTTACGTTTACCTGCTCCTGAGACTCAACTTCATGCTCAGGGTTTACCGTATAACCAGGCTGGACAGCCGTATAACCCGCAAGGACAACCTTTTCAAGGCCAACCTTCGGGTCAGCCTGGCTATCCTTATGACCCGCAGGGATGGCCCATACAAGGCTACCCTCTAGGCCAGCAAGGGCCATTATACGGTCCACAAGGACAGTATTACAACCCTTCCGGTCAACTCGTGCAGCCTCTCCCTGGAGTCCCACCTGGGCAACCTCAAGGACTCACAGGTCAACTGGGGTACCAACCCGGGCCGGTATATAGTCCTGGGGGGCAAGTCCAACCCTCTCAACTTTTGCAACCGCAGTATCCTCTTGGTCCCAACGTTGCACATCAGCCAGGACCATCTTATGGTCCTGTTGCAGGTCAGACCGGTTATCAGCAACCACCTGGCTCTATTCCGCTACCAGGCCAACCGGCCCATCTGGCACAACCTGGTATCCCGCCACCAGGCCAACCGGCCAATCCGGCACAACCTGGTGTCCCTCCACCAGGCCAACCACCCCATCCTGTTAGCGCTCAAATCTGCCACAGGCTGAAGAAGGCAAAACTCGAGGCAACATCAAACCAAGCTCAGCCTCGTAGCTAGCCCTACGAGGACAGGAGAGGGCTCTCTCCGGGTCAAACTCAGTGAAAGATGTCCAATAGGATCTGAGATGACCTAAATGAAACACTGATATTGATTTTAGGCTAGTAAATTGATATAAAAAGGGTTTTTAATAAATGATTGGGGTTTTCTGGGCTGTGTGGGGCAAAGACAGCAAGAGCAGAGATTAAATGAAAAACACAGAGTATCTCCTGAGGCAGGATAAGCATGAAGTTTAACAATCAAATTGAAATTATATGGAGTGAAATACCGCTGCGAGGTTGACAAGGGCAATAATTGAATCCTTATCAAACAGAAGAAATTACACAAAACATGAAAGCTTCTCCAGGGCAGAGCAGCAAGCTGAATTCTGCCCTTCTCACTTAGAAACATTCAATATTGAAATGGCGATTAATGAACTGTGAACATAACGATGACATATGAAACAAAAGGAAAAACATTTGCTAAATTTCAAACCACAAGAATCTCAGGAATCGGAGCTGTATTTCTCCATTAAAATCTCTGTCAAACTGTACAATAAAAGCTCTGTTCTTCACCACCAGCTCTCAGAACTCTCCTCTTTTACAAATGTTTTACAATGCATTAAATAAACTCTGCCAGGGGAAAACAGATTGACCCAAAGATAAGGGATTTTTTTCAATTGAAATTACAAAGATAGAATAGATTAATTCATTTATTCTAAAAACAGAACACTGTTTCCCTCGAATTCCTCTGATAGCCAATACTAGAGCGCAGATCCATTTGGAGTTTTAACTGAAGTCATTAATAGGATATCGATCCTATTCTTCTGCTGTGGCAGGTAGTCCTTGTTCAATCTGGGCTTGACTTTTCGCTCTCCTTTTACATTTTCCGTTTGAAACTGTCTTTTAATAGAAATAGGAATTGGAATTTCCCCTTTACCCATTCAAAACACCATTTAATTGTCATAGCAAAAGAAATAATCCATATCCATCAGTTCTTACATATGCGCCCTCATGAAAATGCCACCTGTTATGACAATCAATTTCATGGTCTGCCCTCAACTTCTCCAACGTGACACGTAACTCTGCATTCACCTTAAAATCTCCAACGCAAGTCACTTTTTCTCCTTGGATCTCGACATGCCCTGAAAAGACTGTAGTTTTCCCATCGACTCCTCCGTTAGGGCCCTGGCAATGCTTCTTAAGACTGGAAGATTTACATTTGTCGCCATTAAGTCCAATGGTGAAAAATAAATCCTTATCAATTGTCTGTGGCACATTGACAGGATTTTCCTCGTTTGCTAGGCTCTTGAGAGCATTCATGAACAATTGGGGGAACTCATTATCATTGAATTTGGGAAGCATGAGCTTCTGTCGCAGAAAGTTCGAACTCCCTTGGTACTGTAACAGAGCAAGTGTAGGAGATTTCTGAAAATCTATGTTATGAGCAGACGTGTAAGGCCTCATTCCCATATAATAACTTCCTAATTGCTGGTCTGCAGTTACCAATACATTGGTCGTCTGTCCTGACTCGATGCCAATGAATAGTGACTTTGACAATGATTCTATCATCTTCTTTTAAAACAGTAAGGTAACCAGAAATAAAACTAATTCGGAAGCAAAATCCTCTCGCACAAGATATGCAGAAGGAAAATGGGCATCACACAACTGAGACACGATGTTTATTGTTTGATGCAAAATGATTGACAGTCATTGTTCACCTGCTGCGAGGATTGCATACTCCGTCTCTGATGCATTTGCAACTTTGATTTTAACATTTCTAGCATACTCGGCCAACTATGGTATATTTTCTCACCGTGCCTCCATCTTTACTAAAACAACAAATATCCACATCAAACGCACTAATTTCCCCTTGCAAGTCGATGGAGCTGATTTAATACAAATCTGGGCGCAAAAACGAGAATTTCTGGGCTCTGTTTTAAGTGGGTAGCGCGCCCCTGTGTGGGTAGCGCCCACCTTCAAAGCCTGTCAACAACTCGATTTCAGCCTTCATCATCACCAACTCGATTATAGACTGATGAAAGAGTCAGATCCTTTCCATTGGAATCCTCTGCAGATCTCGATCCAATTAAATTTTTACAAGACGCAACCTGCATTTGCAAAATTGTAGCTCGTATCAATGGTGCCAACAACGTTATTGTAACACAGACCATTGATGTGGAAATATCACATATGGCCCGTGGTCAACAAACATATCCATTAAACCATTTGGCAATCATTAAAACACGCGAGGTCCAATAAAATTTTGACAAGGTGTGAGAGACCCCGAATTTCCCATACGAAGCCTACGCAAAGCTTATCTTGGTCCCTGGCATATTTTTATGACCACCTGAAATGTTTTTGTTGACATAATAATCCATTTTTGAACCATATCCGTTTAAAATCTTGCATAACATAATAGCATAACGATCATGTTGGTGATTGTCTCGGTGAAACATATGTGCATCTATCCAATGCTACATTGGTTGGGATGAGTCGACTGCTGGTGAAAGACAACCATGTGTATCGCTCTGGGAGATTGAACCTTTGACGACATTTCCAATGTATTCGTCACCCTACCCTCTCAAATTGGAACGTCCTTGGCTGCAGGGAATATCACCACTTCATGGTATTAAGGAGGATGATGGTGGCATAAATACACCTTTCATGTGGATGAGAGATAATAGTGGGGATCGGAGTGTTCAGGCTTTGAATTTCCAAGGAATGGGTATGAATCATTGGATGCAACAGAGATTTGATTCCAGTTTTCTAGGGATGCAACCAGATGTATACCAAGCAATGGCTGCTGCAGCCTTATAGGAAATGAGAAGTGTTGATCCATCCAAACGGCTCTTGCAGTTTCAACAGTAGCATCATTTGCAACCTCAACAGTTTCAATGTAGGTCGAGTCCACAGTTACAGAGGCATATTTTTCAGCAACAACAGGCGCCACAACAAAATATTCTTCAGCAGCAAGCTCAAAACTTACAGGAACAATCCCCACAAAATCATCTTCTGCAGCATCAATTACAGCAAAACTCATCTCAGCATCATCTTTTACAGCAACAACTGCAGCATTGTTTTAGTGATTAGCATTGAAACTCTGTTTTACAATTTCCTTCTCTGATTGCTGATGATGTTCTTTCTGTTTGTGCTTTTGCAGGGATAGGAGCTGATGAGCTGATGAATCCTGGCAAGGGGACCAGGGCCTGCATTTGACATTCTTCATGAGGGCAGACTTTAAAAATATACTTATTGCAAACAACTAATTTGACAATTTCTTCTCCAAAACAGGGTTTTGGAGAAGAATTATCCTTTGATCTTTGAAACCCTTGAAATAATGAACCTTCTTCTGGCTTTGCACATGTTATTGAAACTTTCTGAGAACAAGCTCTGCAAACATCTAAGTAGCAGTGGGTGAAAGCTGATTGGCATTTGGCCTACATATTGAACTGAGACTTTAACAGCTACCTGTCTGAATTTGACTCGGACAGAGGACTAGACAAGACGGAGTCTAACAGGTTTATGTCATCTTTCAATTAAAAATATTTCTTCAGTTAACAATCAATCTAAAGGACAAACTAATCAAACTACCTCATCACTTAATCGATCACATTCAGATCATATTTGGTATCAGAGTAGGTTGTGCTTTGTAGTTTTTTTGTCAACGGATGTTAACCAAGTTGGGATTTCAACGTGGAAAAGGCGAGCTTGAGGAATTCGATCCAGAGATCGGAAAGTGGAAAGTCGTTCATCATTCAATGATGACAGGGACTGAGAACATTGAGACTCCTGAAGCTACTGAAATGAAACCCATGGATGAGAATCAAATCCATCAGATGTTTCTAAACATACAACAAATATTGGCAGAATTATATGAAGACAAGAAGACGAGAGATGCAGCGTCATCGTTGAAGGCATCAAAGAAGGACAAGGGTAAAGGCAAGGTAGATAAATCTCCTTCTCCTCCATCATCTCCATCATCTTCTTCTTCCTCTTCTACTTCTAGTTCTGAATCAGAAAAAGAAAAGAAACTTAAGAGTCCACTTTTTAAACTTGATGTTAAGTTCGAATTACGTGTGTATGACAGAGAAATGAACCCTAGAAACTAGATAATTGGGTAAAACAGTGAGAAGTCTATTTGCATATTCAAAGTATTACTGATGATAAGACAAATAACTAACTAGCTACTCTTAGAATGGGGGGTACTACTTTGATCTGGTTGGAAAGTAAGACACAGATAGATTTAAAGTGTAAAGTAAAAGTTATCACCTCATGGACTAATTTTATAAAATCTCTAAAGAAAAAATTCTATCTGTTGGGTCACACACAGTAAGTTGTTATTGATTGGCAGTGCTTGTGATATGGTAAGGGACAGAATGTTCAAGAGTTCACATAGGAATTCAGAAAGAAAGCGTTAGCACTTGGTATTTCTTTGGACACAAAAGAAACTTTGTTGAAGTATGTTGGCAATTTGCATTCATATTTGCAGCATACATTGTTAACGTTCAATCCTAATGATTTTGATGAAGTTTGTGTTCAAGATATTCATGTCAAATTAGGTGGTAGACCATTCAATTTTACACCAAAGACATCCAAATAGTTGGAAACTGAAGACAACAAAAAGAAGGGCAAGTCAAAGGGAAAGAATACTGTCACAGCTCAGAAGGAAGATGAAAGACCTACCTATACACATTGCCAAAGGATCGGCCATGATGAAGCTAGGTGTTGGAAACTTCATCCAGAACTAAAGCAAAAGAAGTTCCAAATGAAGAAGGGTGAAAAGAAGGTTGAAACAGCAATCCAACAAGGCTTGGACTTGGGATCTGATTCAGGTGATGAAGGAAAAATCACTGCTCTGGTTACAACAGTTAAAATTTCTGAAGCTAGTACTTCTTCTTCTTATAATATCACACAGTTGAATGAAGGAAAAAGAATCGATGTATTTCATATAAGGGTAACTTCAAAGCATACTAAGATAGATACACTGTTCGATACGGGATCACAAGCAAATTTGATTTCTGAGTCATTGGTTAAACAATTGGGTTTGAAAACACATAATCATCCAAAACCATATCTTTTAGGGTGGTTAAAGGAACAATCTCAAATTCATGTTACCAAACAATGTGGGTTAAAATTTGCAATCATAGCTAACTATATCGACGAAGTGGATCTAGATATGATACCGTTAGACATTTGTGGAATTGTCTTAGGTAGCCCTTATCTCTATGATCGTCATGTAGTATTTTATAGGAAGGAACATATGTATCATCTCAAGAAAGATGGGATTCAGTACATCATTCGGGCACATAAAACTCAAAATCACTTTAATTTAATCAATGCTAATTGGATGAAGCGCTTAATTAGTTCAAGTAAGAGATACATACTCATGTCGATAAAAGAGAAAAATAAGGATCTTAATGATACTTTTTCAAGTTGTGAATTTCAGTATGAAGGTAATTTGGTTAAAAAGGTAGATTCATTTCAAGATCTAGTTAAAGAACCAAAACATCTACTTCATAAAAAGGAAATATCACATGAGATGCAGTTGATGTCTAATGCCACTAATAATGGAATGTATCACAAGTCAGTTATAGAGTGTAAAGAAATAAAGCAAAAAATTCTAGGGATGGAATCCATGCGACCCAGTTCATCTCCATATAGTTCACCCATAATTTTGGCTCATAAGCAAAACGGGACATGGGGAATGTGTGTCAATTTTAAAGTTTTTAAATCAGTTAAGAAAAAAATGTTCACAACATCAATCTTAGTTTTGTTAGATCATTAAAAACCATTTGAAACAGATGTTAGTGGTAATACAAAGGGTAAAGTGATTCATACAGATCATCAGCCGCTTCAATACATTCAGTCACAGTCTAAGTTGCAACAATCTCACTACTACAGTTGGATGAGATTTATTCAACAAATTCACTTAGAAATTGAGAACAAGAAGGGTGTGATAAATAAAGTAGCTAATATGATGAATATTCTATCTTTGATTGCTTCAGTAGTACTGCAGAATAGTTCATTGAAATATGAAAGCTATGTAGAACAGTATAGTACTGATGATAATTTCAAATAAAGTCATGAATCGCTAACTCATGTTACTCAGATAAAAGAAAACAATTATTATATTTATGACAGGTTGTTATATTATTTGGGTAAGTTGTGTATACCGCAGAAAGGAAAAGTGCAAGTTATTAAAAAAGGTAACTCTTCTCGAATACAACAGATACATAGGGTAGTATGGAATCAGTTGAAAGAGAGTCCGGCCAAGTTCAAATTGTGCCACGACAAGCATCAATTCGATCATCATTTTCAGGTCGGAAAACAAGTATGGTTGTATATCAGCAAAGACAAGTTAAAAGGGGAAGGTAAGAAATTGAAGTTAATCAGGTATGATCCCTTCAAAATTGTTGAGAATATTGGAAATGATGTGTTTCGATTAAATTTACTACCTTACATGCATATTTACTCAGTTGTGAATGTTGAAAGCTTGAATTTGTATGAACCTCTGATGATTTTTTATTCTGAGGATGATATACAGATCCCTTCTATTGACGATTTATCACCTGAGTACATGACAGAGTTGCAGGAAGACACCATCTTGGAGAGAAGAGTTCATACTTCCAGGCGACGAGATGTGGAATATCTTCGAGTGGGACTCAAGGGCATAAATCCAAGTAAGGCGAAGAAGATAGATATCATAAAAGTGAGGGAGTTGTATCCTCACTTATTGTCTGCTTAAAATCAAGCTTTTGTGGTCCAAAAGCTTTCAAGTGGAGAGGATTGATCCAGGAGGATATTGTTTAGTACAGATTGACAGAGTTCCAGTTCGTTCGACGTCCAGTTTAGTTTCCAATCCACTAGTTTCGTCAGTATCATCCGAAGAAAATTTCCTCAAATTGATCATGGTCAGATTCATGGCATATATTGTGGTGTAAAAAAAGGTCCTAGATTATTTATGGTGAAATACCTTACAAAATGTAATCCTAGACCTAATCCTAAACCTATGGTCTAATCCTAGCACTATGGTGTCCAAAACCTAGTTCTAATACCTAAGGTAAAAATAACATATAAAACCTAAGTCTAAACCTAAAGGACCTAAGCGCTTTGGTAGTAAAAACCTAAACATTAAACATGGTAATAAATCTATATAATAAAACCTAAGCACTAAAATTGCAAAAAACTTATTAGAAGTTTCATCCATAGAACATTTCATAAACCTTTTAAAAGGTTTGGGTGGTATAGGTTTAATACATTATAATCAAACTTTATAAAAATAAATCCCAAGCACTAGTGCTAACCGTTGTCCAAACCATGTCGGAGTTGATAAAACATGTAAACAGGTTTTAAACCATGGTGGAGAATGTCAGCAGGTAAAGCCGCATGTTAAAACTACGACATGTGACAGGATAAGACCATGACCGCTAGGAAAGATTGTGACCGCCGGTCGAAGCCGTAACCGTCGAAGCCAACCTGTCTGCCTGCCTGTTCACATGCCGAACATCCAACTCTCTGCCTGGTTAGCTTAACTGTCGAGGCTAAATTTTATTATATGGTCCATTTATGGGTTTTTGAATTAAATCAGTGCTAAGGTCTATCACTTTATCCCTAGGTTTATGTAAAAGATAGGATCCAAGACCCTTTTGCATGATTTGTTCAACCATAAGCCTAAAATTGGTGTAAATAAGTTCAAATTCACCTTATTTAAACCATGAAAAAATCAATCAAAGGGACATTGGAATACATTGAGTTTTGAGTTCAGTTTCAGAAGGATAGAGGTAGTTTTGTTTTCAGCATTTCTCGACCATCCGGAGTCGGAATTGAGTGCAGAGATAGGCATTGGAAAGATGAGAGAGAGAGATTCCTGTTTTCAGTGACCAGAAATGCATATGAGCACAGTCATTCTGGTGTTTTTCTGTGTAAAATACTTCCTCGGATCAATCCTAATAAAGCGAATGCCCACTTGAAAGCGAACCCAAAGATGTAGTCCACCAGGGACGAACTCCGTAATAAATTGTTTGCTTCTTCTTCTCTCTATTTTATGCTGTGTTTAAATCATTTATTTGTTGTTGTTTTATGTCTTCTTTCAATTAAAAAGCTTTCTTCAGTTAACAATCAATCTAAAGGACAAACTAATCAAACTACCTCAGCACTTAATCTATCACATTTAGATCATGTAGTTGCAATCCTTTGGTTATTCCGACTTTGTCATCAACATACATGGAATTGATAAATGCATGATTGATTAGTGTCCTTTCTTGGTTATATGATGTTAATGACACTAAATTTATGTTCAAGAATTTAGGAATTTTGTACTATTGGCTTTGAATGTTCATGATTAAATTATGTGGTCCTTCTTGGTAGCTTCCACAACTCTGGTTTGCCATTAAAAGTGACATTAGACATGGAAATTGGGTCCCATCACAATGCACTTCATGAAGGATGTCTCAAGGTAATTTATATTATCTAGTGATTCTGAGTTATCATGCCTCCTCCATCTAACAAATGATGTAAAGGTCAGAAGGCCCAATTTCTTCACTTATTCCTCACATAAATTATTTTGGCTATCATTGTCAATAGTAAGATACAGTTTTTCCTTTATTCCTTTTTTTTCCAGAAAGGAAAATTTGACTTTATTCATTGAGAACAAAGTGTACAAAATCTAAGAGTCCCAAAGGAGTTACAAGGCTGTATCAAAACAACAAAAACCATTAGAAATTTAATGCAAGAGAAAAAATTGTAGATTTTCGTAGCTGGAACAGCTACAAAAAATTAAATAAAAAAAAAATCTGAGAAGTGTGGTAACAACAGAGAGCCAATTACAAAATAAGCCCCTGCACACAGATGGGCAAGAAATAGACAAGAAGGCAGGATAAGCTACAAGGAGCTCTGATCATTATAATTCTCAGAGAATATGACCAAAGGGGATATGCAGTCAACCTTTATTTAGAAGATGGATGCCTTGCCTTTTTTCAAAGAAAATGGTCCCTCATTCCTCCATAAGTCATTTTTTGGACAGAGTGTCATCCTGCCTATTAAACTCCTTGTAAATGTGACTAAAGGAGAGAATTTTGAAATTTTGTTTGAGAGAGCTAATTCTGGCCATCCAGCAATTAAGAAGGAGACACTGGAGTTTGTTCTTTCCATTCAGCCAGCCTATTACAATTTTTGAGTCCCTGTATACTTGCAAGGTGGTAACATTGAATTTAATAGCACTAAGGAGAGCCCAACAGGTTATAGATTCTTCTTTCATGCTGGTTCCCTCTCCAATGTTGAGCCATATGCTATATGTAATATTTTTTGGTAGCACCAAGTATGCCCCACCTCCACAAGTAGCACCTTGATGTGCACCATCAAAAAATCCAATGAAATCAGACATGGGGGCAGGTGGAAAAGATAGATTGTGATCCTTATGGATTAGCTTCTTGGGAACATGATCAAAGAAAAACTCGAGTGTCTATGGTATAATATTCGATGAGTTTTAGACTTGACCTTCAAACAACAGTTTGTTTTGTTGAAAAATGACAACAATAAATGTTAATAATGTAATTAACTGAGTAAATCCATTTTGCGTTCATTCAGTTTTGTAAGTTACGTAACGAAATATCCAATATTAAAATGGTGGTTTCCCGAGAGGCTTGATGTAACTTAGAGAGTCCTTATGAGCAATAAGAATTCCAATCCCTTACCCTGTGGAGGTTTCCTTGACACACTATCAAGGTTTTACCCTGTAATTTCTTGTGTTTGTGTGATTTAGTTTCCTATTTATTTTGTGCATTTATTTTTAAATTGAATTAATGGCTTCAAAATACCAACAAGTAGTATCATAGTAGAGGGAATCTGGAGCCACCGCAAGTCATGCCATAGTTTTTTTTTGAATTGACACCAAAAAATAAATCTGCTCAACAGAAGTTGGGGAGGCAATTCAACCTCCTACATGTTACCAAGAACAAAGGTCATCACTAACCGGAACCCATCGTTAAGTTGAACTGTCGACCCAAAAATTAAGTGTGGATTTTCGCATGTACATAAGTTGTCGGAATTGTATTTTTGACCTGTGAGGAAGCGACCCACCGTTGAGAGTCATCTTGCTATTAGAAGTCATTGACTTTTTTTTTCTGCACAACTATGAGCAAATCCACCATTTTGATTTTGAACAAAAGAGCCACAAGACAATTTTTTCCGCCATCGTGCCATTAGCAAGTCGGAGTCATGGTAGCCCATATTATGGTAGCATGTTCTCTTCCTAGATACCTGAGTATGAATTGGTAGGGACCCTTCGAATAGTTCTTTCAAGTCTAACATTAGAAGTTGACATCGAGCCATTGATTAAAGAGCCGATGAAACCACTGCTAGTTTGAAGAAGCAGTCAAGCCACTATGTGTTTGAGAACCTTGTTTTTCTCATAAATTTTAGCTGCTAGAGAGACAGAGAGAGGTAGGATTCGATAGTCGATTGAGGGAGTAGAGCCACCAGAAACAAGAGTTGTTGTAAAGACAAAGAGACAGAGAACCTGGATTTTTTTTGTTTTCCTTTGACAAGAGAAGAAAAAAAAAATTGAATTTTTTTAAATTCTAAAGAGTTAAGTTGGGTTTCCAAAAAAAATAAAGTGGGATTCTGGAAAATTATTTTAGAAATTTATTGAATTTTATGGTTTCTTGAAATAAAATTTGAGTATTGAGTAGGGGGTTTGAAGTTTTTTTTTTAGGACAAGCTCTAGTTAAAATAAATCATAACAAACCCTATATAAAGAGATCGGGATAGAGAAAAACAAAACAAAACAAAAAAAAAACAAAAACAAAAAAACAAAAACAAAAAACAAACAAAAAAAAGCAAAACAAAACAAAACAAAAAACAAAAACAAAACCCTAATTGAAAACAAAATTAAAAAGGGAAAAACATAGTCGGAGGAATCTTATCATTAATTAAGTTATTTAAAAGAGCTTGTGTAGGAAGAAATGGAAAAAATGACTAATGCTAAGTTTGAGGTGGAGAAGTTCACCGGGAAGAATAATTTTTCATTGTGGAAACTAAAAGTAAGGGATTTACTAGTGCAACAAGGGTTGCACAAAGCTTTAGATGGGGTTAGGAAGAAACATGTTGGCATGAAAAAATTGCATTGGAAGGACTTGGATGATCGAGCTCTCAGTCCCATCAGGTTGTGCACGGAAGATAAAGTTCTCTTCAATATTTTTGAAGAAACCTCAGTAGCAGGTTTGTGGGGGAAGTTGGAAACACTTTATATGACCAAATCTTTAACCAACATAATTTATTTGAAGAGGAAACTATATAGCCTTCGAATGAAGGAGGGTACTAAAATTGCAGAACACTTAAATGTTTTTAATACACTTATTTTCCAATTGTTAGATATGGAACTTAAATTTTAAGAAGAAGACAAAGCTATTACCTTGTTGTGTTCCTTGCCCGAGTCTTGGGATCACTTCGTGACTTCTATCAGTTTGAGCACAACAAATATTTGGAATTTGATTCCATTTTGGTAGCTTTGTTATCTTAAGAAGTACTGAGGAAGTCCAACATTGAAACTTTCGAACTAGAAGCCATGGTAGCAAGAGGTCGATCGATGGAAATAAGGGAAAAATCAAGAAGTTATTCCATATCAAAATCAAAAGGAAATAATTGTAAAGCTAAATGCTGGTACTGCAACAAAATAGGACACCTCAAGAAAGACTGTTGGAAAAGAAAGGAGTCTGTTGAATACCCAAAGAAGGAAGAAAATCAAGTTGAGTCAGGTATGAGTGATGATGTTTTATCTTTTAAATTAGGCACGGTAGATGAAGCTTTACTAGTTTTCAATGTCTCTCAGAATTATGAAAATTGGTTGTTAGATTCTGATGTTTCTCATCACATGAATCCACACAGAAATTGGTACACTTCAAATCAAGTTGTGAATGGTAGTTATGTTTTTATGGGTAATAATGTATCTTGTCAGACTATTGGGATGGGAAATGTCATAATTAAAATGTATGATAATACAATTATAAATTTGATTGATGTTAGACATGTACCTGAGTTTATAAGAAAGTATCCATTTCTTTGAGAGTATTGGACTTAGAAGGTTACAAGTTTACAGGTCAAAATGGAGTGTTGAAAGTTTCAAAGGGTGCTCTGGTTGTTATGAAGGCAGAAAATATCAGAAATATTTACAGACTCAAAGGAATTACTTATGTTAGTGAGGTAGCGACTGTATCTGAGAAGGCAGAAGAAGATACTCACCTATGGCATCAGTGGTTGGGTCACATGAGCGAGAAGGGTCTTCAGTTACTGATGAATTGAAAATTACTTCCTAATTTGAAATCCTTAAGTTTGGATTTTTGCAAACATTGTGTATATGGAAAATAATGTAAACAGAAATTTAAAACCGGAAGTCATAATAGTAAAGGAATTTTGGACTATATTAATTTTGATCTATGGGGACCATCTCCTATTGTATCTTATGGAGGTGCATTATACTTCTTAACATTCATTGATGATTTCTCTGGAAAATTTTGGGTCTATATGTTGAAAAAAAACGATATACTTATTGTTTTTAAACAATTTAAAGCTATGGTGGAAAAGAAAACAGACAAATCAATTAAATGTTTAAGAACTAACAATGGAAGTGAATTTGCTTCCTTAGAATTTGAACAATATTGTAAGAATGAATGGATTGTTATACATAAAACAGTTGTCTATACTCCTTAGCAAAATGGTGTTGTTAAACGTATGAATCAGACCCTTATGGAAAGAGCCATAAGCATGATCAGAAATGCTAACCTACAGAAGGAGTTATGCACAGAAGTAGTATATACTGCTTGTTATTTGGTAAACAGATCACCCCTAGTTGCCATTAATTGTAAAATTCCTGAAGAAGTTTGATCGGGCCAGTCTTGTGATTATTCACATTTAAGGATTTTTTTTTGTGGTGCATATTCTCTTATTCCAAAGATTCAGTGTTCAAATTTAGACCCAAAAGCAAAATGTTGTGTCTTTGTTGGGCATGACTATGCGGTGAAAGGATACATGTTGTGATATCGTTCTTCATGTAAGATAGTCATTAGTAGAGATGTAACATTTGATGAATCTTCTCTTCTAAAATCAGATGTTGAAAAATTTGAACAAGAACAGATATCTCCAAATCATGAAATTCAGTTGGGGGCTAAACCTTTTTTGTAAATTTGAAAGGAATGAGAGACTTCTAAAGAAAAAGGTGAATATGATGCAAAAGAAACTGTAGAATTTCAAGAACCAGTTCAGCAACGAGTCACTCTAAGGAGGTCTACAAGGGAAAGAAGAAAACCTAAAAGGTATGAATATTTTGCTTCATCTATTGCATTGATTATTAAAGATGGAGAACCTTCTTGTTATCAAGAAGCAGTGGATGATGCAGATAGAGAAGAGTGGAAAAAGGCTATGGACGAAGAAATGGATTCCTTAGCCAAGAACAAAACATGGGATCTTGTATAACTTCCTGAAGGGAGAAGTGTTATAAGATGCAAATGGGTCTTCAAATTGAATCAAGATGTTGATGGAAGTATCGAAAGGTATAAGGAAAGGCTGGTAGCAAAAGGGTATTCTTAGGTTGAAGGTATTGAATTTCATGAGATTTTTTCACCAGTAGTAAAACTTGTTTATATTTGTATTGTGTTAGCACTAGCTGCGTTACTTGACCTTGAGTTAGAAAAGTTAGATATTAAAAAAAAATTTCTTCATGGAGATTTAGATGAAGATATTTATATGGAACAACCAAAATGTTTTGTACAAGGTCGCAATAGAAGATTAGTTTTCAAGCTTAGGAAATCATTGTATGGCCTGAGGCAGTCTCCCAGGTAGTGGTACAAGAATTTTTACTCCTTCATAGTGAGCCAGAACTTTACTAGAAGTGAGTATGATCATTGCGTATACTTTAAAAGTTTCAATGGCATATTCATTAAATTGATATTGTATGTTGACAGGTTAAAATATCAAATTTCTAGGCCATTTGATATGAAGGATCTTGAAGCATAAAAAAATATATTGGGCATGGAAATACACAGAGACAGGAAAAATGGAAAGCTCTGGCTATCACAGGAAAAGTGTGTGGAGAAAGTACTTGAAAATTTTGGTTTGAACAATGTGAAACCTGTTAATGTACCATTAGCTTCCCATTTTAAGCTTTCTTCATGTTTGAGTCCTAAAATGATGAATAAAAGAAATATATGTATCGTGTACCATATGAAAATATGGTAGGAAAATCAATGTATGCGATGGTATCTACAAGACATGACATTTCACATGTAGTTGGTTTTTCATCGGGTTCATGGCAAATCCAGGAGAAGAACATTAGTGAGCAGTGAAATGGGTGTTTCAGTATTTGAGAAGCACAAATGACCATTGTATCATCTTTAATGGTAGTGAAGGTTCAGTTTTCGGATATGTAGATGTTGATTATGTTGGTTATTTGGAAAAAATGAGATCTACTACAAGATATGCCTTTACTCTTGCGAGTGGAGAAATTAGTTGGATGTCAAAGTTTCAAGAAACATTTTCTTTGCCCACTACTAAAGCAGAGTATATAGCTTCTTCAGATGCCAGTAAAGAGGAAATCTGGTTGAAAGGTCTACTTGATGAGCTTGCAAGGACGCAGGAGAAATTGAATGTGTTTTGTGACAGTCATAGTGTTATTAATTTGGCCACAAATCCAACTTATCACAACAAGACTAACCACATTGATGTAAGGTGTCATTTTGTGAGACATGTGATCGATGACGGAAAAGTAGCTCTCAAGAAATTCCATACATAGGAGAATCGTGCAGACATATTCACGAAGCCAGTTTTAGTAGAGAAGTTATGGTGTTTAGCTTCTCTTGGCTTGCAGAAGAGATGATCAATGGGCATGGGAAAGGGATTAAGAAAAATGTTTTCAAGGTGGATATTGTTGAAAAATGAAAAAAATTAATATTAATAATGTAATTAGTAGAGTAAATCCATTTTACCGTTCAGTCAGTTGTGTAAGTTACATAACGAAATATCCAATATTAAATGGCGATTGACCTATAGGCTTGATATAACTTGAAGAGTCATTTTATGCAATAATAATTTCAATCCCTTGTCTCATGGAGGTTTACTTGACACACTGTCAGTATTTTACCATGTAATTTCCTATGTTAGCCTTTGTGTGATTCAGTTTCCTATTTGTTTTGTGCATTTATTTCTAAATCGAATTAATGGCTTCAAAATACCAACATGTTTTGGGCTTTCCAAATACCCCACGTCATAAACATGGGCCGGGCTTTGAGTCTATCCATGTGTTGATTCCACCACCTTAGGCAGGTTTCTAAGAAATTTTTCAAGCCACCATCCATGATATTTAGCAAAAAAATGATCTCCCACTAAAAATTTGTAGCACATTTACAATTAAATAAAATATGTGCGGGTGACACAGGTCATTTCAAGCATAAGACACAGATATTTGGACCATTAAATCCCCGCCGGATTAAATTTTCCCATATCAGAATTTGGTTTTCTATTACTAGCCATATGAACCATTTGATTTTGGGAGGAATAGGCCACCTCCATAATTTCTTAAACTTCCATCTGTTTATGGATTGAGTATGAGAAGAATAAATTACCTCATATGCTCTGTTAGCATAAAATTGGTCTGTAGAAAGGTTCCTTTTCCAAACTAGGAAATCCTCCTTTGGAGAGTGTAAGGTCACTTAAAGTAATATCTGAGATGTAGCAATCCCATTCATGGTAGATTTTGCAACTTTGGACAAAGTAAGCCAATAAACAGGTATACTTTCAAGGACTGACTTAACCAATGTCATCCTTCCTCCTAGGGAGAGCCACCTATAACACCAATTATTAATACAATGCTCAATACGCCTGTGAACCAGTGACCCATCTTACACCATATAAAAATTTGGCTTCAACCGATAACTAAGATAGTAAAAGCCTTGCTCCAACAGGGCCATATTATATGGCATAATTGAGACAATCGAATCAATAATCAATGATCTGATCTGTCAAATTGTGCTAGAAAAAGGAAGACTTAATCTGACTGATCAACATTCAAGTAGCAGAGCCAAAAGTGTCAAAAATATCCCTATATGCTTCCCATTCAAAAACCAAACCATCACCAAATATCAAAAAATTATTGACGAAAATTAAATGGGTAACAGAAAGTGCCTTTGAGACCTATACCCCTTTTATATGCCCTACAGCTTTAGCTTGAGTAATCAACCTGCTCAAACCCTCAATAATTAAGAGAAATAGAAAGGGAGAGAGGGAGCACCCCTACCTCAACCTACTTAAACCCTCGATAATTAAGAGAAATAGAAAGGGAGAGAGGGGACACCCCTGCCCTAACCCTCTAGAAGAATATAAAAAGGTAGAAGGAGATCCATTGATGAGGACGGCAAATTTGGTAGATGTGACACACCTCATAATCCAATTTGTTACTTGGTGATCGAGGCCAATGTGTATAAGGAGGCATTCTGAGGAAATTCCAATTCGCGTTGTCATATGCCTTAACTGTGAAAATTCCTAAAATAGAATCCCAACTGTAGTAATTGATATTATTTCTTCTACTTATTAATTCAGAAGAAATTTATTTACGGTGTTACCAGTAAATATCGAAATAAATTCTACTGCAGCCTTCAGAATTGAAATAATGTGGAAAGTAAATTCAAGGAAAAATACTAGCACAAGTACAATCGAAATGACACAGTTATTTTTGGACAATTTTCCTCGGAAAATCCCAATGTGGGAAAAATGGTGCAACAGATGAGGGTTTCTTTATTATTCTTCAGCAAAATCTCATGTACAAGATACAAATAGAAGAATAGAAGAGGAATTTCTATGAGAAATTTTACAGACAATTTTTATCACGCTTCAAAGTGAAATTCTGACTCTGGGGAGGACCTATTGCCCTCACTATGTCACCCTCTGTGCAGTCCCAGTGTCACTACCTTTGCGTTGTCCCTCCTCTGTGTTGCTTCTTCCAATATGATCCTGCACTCCCGACTATTCTTGATGCCCTCTCTCTCAAACCTGAAACTCTCCCTCTATTCGATTTTCTCTTGTCGAACTTCAGCCAGTGAGAAAATTGATATGCTCAGGCAACTGAGTATCTGCCTGGTGTATTTCCAAATGCCCATTGAAGTCCTTCTTATAATTTTCTCGTTGATAAATCAATGGCCCATATTATATTATAATCAATGGCTCAGATCATATTGACTTGATCTTTGTCTTTTTCTAGAAGATTCACACCCAGTTCTATTAATAATTATTTTAATTCCCTAAGTTTAGACTTAGATGTTCAGTAAAACAGTGGCAATGGAGACCAAAAGCATCAGTGGTCACACATCATGCTCCTTTACACCCACTTTAATTTTATAAAACTCACTTAAATATTGTTGAACAAGCCAATAAAAGTGATGTAACATCTTACCATAATAAAAAAATTAACTATGTTTACTATGCATGCAAACATTATACATAGCAGAATATTTTTATATGTACTAACCTACACCACTATAATTGTAATTATACTTTATATCTACCTCGGGATCCCACATGTAACTCTCCCCCATATTATTAAAATTGGATATAAGTTTTAGAATTATTATGTGTCAATCATCATACAGTTCGGAACAAATATTGTTTATACTTAATAAGGTTGGTACTTATGTACAACATTCAATTTAATTGGCGTACAAAACATTTGATTATTCATATCTCCGGAAACTCAGTCACATTGACACAATGGTCCACCTTGATCTCGAATCTGCTATCACCTTGTAACTTGACATTTGGTGCAATCTCCACCATGTGTGATTTCGGATCAACAATAGGGATTTGGCTTCGGAGGGTTAGGTATTACCCATACCCCCGAACCCTAACTACCTTTTCCATTTGCATCGCTCCTCCTCCACGAGAGCTCTACAACTCTCCTCTATTCCTCCGTTGGTGTGGTGCTTATAGTCTTTGGCCTGGGGATGTATTTTAACGTTGCCTCCCCTCTTCGACCTCTAGGTGATGGAATGCTTCAGGTCATATCTTCTCTACAGGTAACAAATTTATTTCTATTCTTTGCTTGTATGTGCTCATAATCGAGACATTTGTGCCAACTTTACATGACAGGAGCCCTCTTTCACTTTCATTTTCCTCCTTTAGTTATCAAAATGAATTTCCTTTTTTGCAAGGATAAATGGGGTTCTACACCACCTGTTCACTCTGCTTCTCTCGATTTAGACACATCTGCTCATATTACTCCATGGCCGGAACAAGAAATCATCCAACTTCTTTGTGACTAGATTTTTGGGTTAGCATTGTTGTTGTGGGTTTTTGGAAGTCCTTACTCCACTCGTTCGCTTCCTGCCACAGGTCTTCAAGGTCGACCCCTTATATTTTATCAGGTAAATCTTATTTTTTTAATTATTTTGTTGTGTATAATTATTTTCATTCTTTTCGTGTTTTCCCATCGCATACATTTCCTTTCGTTCTTACTTCTTTTACTGTATTTCAGGTATGTCTCGTCTCCTTTGCTCGAAAACGTACCTCAACTATTTCAAAGGCCCTCTCTCGACTTCTAACATGGCTTGCGCCCTTCCGAGTACCACTGGAACTTCCAGAGGAAATTTCTATTCATAACTTTGATGTTTAAAGAGTCCTTACTCGGAGTATCCACTGTGCAATTAATTATCATAGTTTGGTTTAATTCTTTTGTTTAATTGGTCTCATCCCTCAAAGGTTTGTCGTTCCATGTATAATTTTATTTTAAAAGGAATTTTTACGGACTTTGGGAACCTTTTTTTGGTTCAGTAAACAGTTAAATTCCCTTGTCGAGGAAGTCTATCTGCCACACCTCCGTCTCTATAATTATAATAATAATGAAAATAAAAATAAAAAGCCTTTTCCTCTCTATTTTCTCAGATTATTGACTCAGACTGTCTTGGTGTTCTTTTATATGCACCTATAGTCCAGGATTCTCTTAGAACTTCGACTCACCTAGGTCAAGTTTGGAAATTCATAGCTTACTAGGTTAAAGGATTTTACATTCTCCAACATATTTAATATAGTCTCACTATCAGTGCACTTATATATTCTCAGCAACAACATGTAATAAATTCACAACCTACTGTAAAGACATTTATCTTCACAGACCTATTGTAGAGACATTTATTTTTCTTACTGAACATAATCAACTTACAGTATAGAATGAATGTACAATTAATATAGTTTACAATCCTGAAACTTATGAATATAGACAATTCAGTAACAAATATTATCCATAGTTCTCTTCTTCCTTAACTACTTGAGATTTAAATACTTATCTCTGTTTAGCCAAAACTGAGGGTGTCCTCCCAAACTTGAGAGAGGCAATTTTGTCCTCAGCTCCCCCAATGCTTTTCACCAGAGTAGACTCTTTTAGAAGTTTCTTTTTTTGAGGAGGGGGACCTCAAGACCTCTGTCCAGGCTCTTCTCAAGTGTTGGTTGCAAATTTCCACTAGTTTATACCAGCTCTGGACTACTCTCACCATACATCCAATTGATTGTCAACTTCTCCATTCACAGAACCCCTTCTCCTCACTGGGATTTCCATTTTATCCTTAGAGGAGAAGGTAACTGTCAATAACTTCTTTAGTCTAACTACTCTAGAGTCTTGGAAAAATTTACCCATCAGTTATGGAAACAAAACTGTAAATTAATTTCCTTATTCAAAAAAAATAAATCGTATTCAGTGACTAATTAAAAAACTCGCTAATCTCTGTTTTCTCAAAAATTCAAATGTATATTTTTTAAAAATAACACAAGGAAATTAAACCAATTGTTATATATTCCCCCACTTGAGGTAAACACTGTCCTCAATGTTTTACTCCATCCCAATAAATAATTCTAGATAAGTCTCTCGCACAAAACCTTCATCTTCACGAGTAGCCTCTTCCGAGCCAAAGTGCTTCCACTGCACTTTAACTTGGGTGATTGCTCACCTCTGGAGTGTTATTTCTCTCTACTTAAGGATACGTTGAGGCTCTACCATAAATTCTTTGTCTGGTTCGACCTGTATGCTTTTCCAATGTATCACATGCTTTAGATCATGCACATATCGTTTCAGTATAGACAGATGAAACACATTGTGCACCCGTATGTGACTGGGTAAAGCTAGCCGATAGGCCACCTATCCCACTCTTTCCAAAACTTGGAAAGATCCACAGAACCATGGAGCCAACTTGGCATATGTATTCCATCTTAGGGAGCTCTTTTTGGGTCTAATTCTGACATACACATGATCACCTACTTCAAATTCTCAATATGTCCTTCTTCCATCCATATATATTTTCTGCCTATCCTGGGAAACTTTCAGATGTTGTCAAATCTTCTTTACTTCATGCTCCATATCAACCAACATTTATGATCCAAGCATTAGTTTGGTTTTCGGGCTGCTCCAGTTGATGGTGTTCGACATTTCCTACCTTATAATGCCTCGAAGGGACTCATCTTGAGAGATTCCTCGTACCCATTGTTATAAGAAAATTCTACTAAATGAAAATACTCTTCCCACTTTGTGGGCTGCTGCATCACATACATACACAACATAACTTCTAATATTTGATTCACTGACTCAGTCTACCCATCCGTTTGTGAATGGTAAGCTGTGCTAAATTGGATTTGTGTGCCCAGGCCGGTGAACAGTGCCTTCCAAAATGCTGAGGTGAACTTCACATCTTGGTCTGAGATTACTGTTTTCAGAATACCATGTAATATAAGCACCCTCCTCATAAAGATTTCAGAAATTTGCACTGTTTTTTAATTGGATTGTACTAGAATAAAGTGAGCTTATTTTCTCAGCCGATCCACTACACGATTATAGAATCATTGTGTCTCTTCAATCCTAGTAAACCCGTAATAAAATCAAGTGATATGACTTCCCATTTCCACTATGGTACATGAATAGGTTGCAGCAATCCCACTGGATCTTGATGCTCCTCCTTGACCTATTGAAACTCTAGACATTTGGTCAAGTAATTAGTGATATTTTTACGCATTCCAGGCCAAAAATAATCTTTTCTGATTGTTGTCAGCATTTTCTGGTAACCAAGGTTTCCAGAATATGAACTTCAATGATACTCATCGAAGATCAGCTCTTTCAAACTCATTTGATTAGGAGTGTATATGTTTACTTGAAAAATCAATATTTGTTCATTATTGATCTTATAATCTATTTGTCTTCCTTGATTTTCTGCTTCTTTTTTTTTTTTTTTTTTGCTTACATTCTACATGCAGATAGAGCAGAGCATGTTCTGTATATGATCTGAGTCCAGAATCTTGTGTGCTTGGCATATTTTACTTAAAACTTGTCCAGCCTATCATTGGGAATCAAATCATATATTTTTTTATTTTTAATAGTGAAACGTACCGATAATATCCTCTAAAATGAACTTCTTCTCGTCTTACAATATATACACATACAGTTTGGTATCCTCTCTACTCATTAACACTACTACAAAAGCATCCCCTAACCAATGTTTTACACCATGAGTTTCCAGGATCAAATGCAATTGATTTATATGATTCTTTTTAAGCATGGATCTATTATGAACTGGGAGGAATCAAATTGTTGGAATTTCAAACCTTTTTTAGAGTACAGAAACTTGAAAGTTTTTCACTTCCATAGATTTTCACTTTATAAATCTATGGTTAGGATGGATATGGACCATTTTGATAATGTTGTATTTTTTTGTTCCATTTTCAACCACCCACTGACACAGAACTAGTGATATGACTGACAATATTGGAAACAACTAGTTTAACTAACCCACCAGAGCTTCATCCACATGTATGGTGCATATATACTAGCAATTGCACTAGGAGAAACAAAGGAATGCCGAAAGGTGGAGCGGGTGCGAAGGTCTTAGCCCCTATTAGATGTAGTTCCTTCATCATCTTCTTCTATATAAAATCCATTCACCATTTCTAGAAATTGGAGGAGTTACAATAAATGATGATTTTTTTCCAGGTGGCAGAGTGGGAAGATTGTCACCTAATTGTTAATTACAAGCTTATCGGAAATCTTTGTAAGCTCATGAACTACTACACTCACATATGGACATTGTGAAACTTACCCATAGGCCAGAAAATCATTTTTTTTTTTTGCAATTCCCAGCATCTTCAAACAGTTATAAATATTGTGCAAGAGAAGATACAAAATGAAAGGCTTTGAAAAATATTTAATCTCTGGTAAGCATATTCAACAATGGCAGGATTATTTTACCAGAGAGCCTCATTTGCAATTGTGTACCGATGACCTTAACATCTCTCTGTTTTGCAGAAGCACCATTAATTTGAATAGTTTCACTCTACACTGCTAAGCTAATTCATGCCTTCTCGTGTTTGAAAAAGTAAAGAGTTGCTTATGGGAAGGCCTTCAGATGTAGCTAAGAAATCATTACCTGTCCAGAAATCAATTCCTAATCATGGTCATAACATTGACATACTTCCTTTTTATTAGTTCCAGCTTGAACATATACCCAGGTATCGATTCAATATGACACGATTGTTTCCATTTCATCCAGGGAATTGAAAAAATTCCCAGACACCTTCGTTAGATATACTTGAACATAAAGTGTTCCAATAAGGTTACCATTTATGTTTGGAAGACAACACAGCACAATTGTCATCCCAAGCACCAATTTTAAGTTGTAACAGAAATAATTTTATGCAGAGAACATTGTACAAGTTTCATGCTTCCAATGATGATTTCATGCTTACAGAGTATCATGGTTAATGTCAATCGCATCTCTTCTTATAAATGGCTTCAAAGAATGCCTGAAGAGTTATTTTTTATTCTAATTTATACAGGAACACAACATAATACACATATAACCATAAATACAAAGATGTAGTAGAAATAACACTTCATTTCATTAATATCAAAGAATTGAAATTTGTTTACAGACAGAATGGAAATAAACTAGCTAAGGCATTGGTAGCTTATCTCTGAGAAGATATGTGGTGGATACAAGCCTATGAAATATGTTACAATGAGGCTCGAAGGCCTATTTATTCTTTAGAAACAATGGAAATCCCTAAACATCCAAAAACCTAACCCTAGGAGATGAACCACCAAAACTATGGGCCTCGTTTGGGTAAATTGGTACATCAACTTCCTGGGGAAGTAACTTTGGCATATGACCTTCCTTTGATGTGCTCAGTACCTCGTTAGAAATATCTATCTAATGACTACAAATTTTGAGTGAGAAACATAGGTTAATGACCCATGTTGCTCCCATTTTTCCCAAAAAACTGTCGTTTAGGGCCTCAAAACGACTCTAGAAGTTCAGGACCCGAAAAAATGCTACAATTAAGGAAACTAAAAAACTGAAAGAAACAATGGTGGGGTCCCAAGTGGAATAGGCAAGTGGCCACCAACATTCACCTAGATCATTCCTCCCCCCTTAGGAAGAAATGATCCCCATTTTATTGATTTCCTCCATGAGATGAGGAAACTTCTGCTAAACTTCGTCCCTGGTGAACCACTTATCGGGGTGCAGGAGTTAGCCAGCTTTGACAACTCGATACAGTTGGATCTTCTGCTGGCGAGTGTTCTTGATTTACGCATCTATGATATAATATGTGGTGGCCTATTCCATGCATTCTGGGTTTAACTATGCTGGTGTGAGTTGTTCTAAAATGTCGAAGGTGTCTAGTAGAGGTGGGAAGTAGGGTCGAACAGTCCACATTGAATATTGGGTGCGGAACAAGGAATGGATGAATACTGAGCTTGAAGGCATTGGTCCCTACAGCCTTGGTGATGGTGTATGGTCCATATTGGAGTGAGCGAAGCTTGCAGTGAATTCTAGTGAGGCGCTCTTTCTGCAAATGTAGCCACACTTTGTCGCTCACATGGAAGTTGTGTGGCACTAGATGTTGATAATGTCGTTGCTTGTACTTAGCGTTGGCTTTGTCCAATATGTCATGAACCTATTGGTGGATCTACTGAATGAGCTCGATGAAGTTGTTCACTTTGTCAGCTTTAGACTGGACATGAGCCAAATCGGCTTGAGTAGCCACAAATAGCATGGCTACATCAATGGGACATAGTGGCTAGAATCCCAAGCCCACCTAAAAGGGGTTGTGGTCAGTTGAGCTATGGAGAACCCAGTTATAACTATGTTGTACATAGAGGAGGCTCTCATCCCATGTGTGTGGATGCTTTGAATTGTACATGCGCAGAATGTGTACAATCATCATGTTGACGATCTCTGTCTAGCCATCACTTTGGGGATGGAAAGTTTTGGACTTGGTGAGCTTGGTGTCCAACATTGACGAGAGGCTGGACCAAAATGTGCTGAGGAACCTGTTTTCCTGATCTGAGATGATAGAATTTGGATCCCAAAGTGCACCCACACTCGTTCAAAGGAGAGTTTAGTAGTGGCTTCTACTGTGATATTCTTCTTGCAGGCCGCCATAATGGCCATCTTTGAGAATCTGTCGATGACCACAAAAAAAAAATCTTTTCCATGCTTAATAGAAGGAAGGCCCAACATGTAATTCATGGAGATGGATTCCCAAGGTTGAATAGGGGTAGGTAGAAAAGTATAGAGGCCTTGCTTCTTGATGGTTGGTTTGGCAATGGCATAAGCAGTGCAGGATCTAATGTACTTCCCGACATCCTATCGATGGTTCGGCCAATAGAAATACTTCTGCAGTACTGCCACAGTTTTCTCAACCCTAAAATTCCCAGCGACTCGACTGTAGTGTGCTTCCCAAATCATCTTGGAACACTCACTTGAAGGAACACAAAGGTGTCCCAAGTGACATAGAAGTGCATCTTGGAGGTGAAATTTTGGAACTTGCGAACCCTCCAAGAGTTTCTTGTATGTGTGGTTGAATTCTGGATCTCTCTTGTAGGGAAGCAACCAATCAGAAGTCTCATTCCCACAAGAGTTGAGAATAGTGGTTAGCACCACGATTGGTGGTCGACTGAGGCAGTCTGCAACATTATTGGTGTTTCCCTTCTTGTACTTGATGTTCAAATGAAACTATTGCAGATATGTGGACCACTTCTGATGACGATTTTTCTAAAACTTCCCTTGTGTCTGTATGAACTACAGGGGTCAGTGGTCTATGTGGATGATCGTTTCCTTCCCCAAAATTTAATGCTTCCATTTTTGGCAAGCCTGCACAATGGAATACATTTCTTTGTCATAAGTGGGATACTTGCAGACTGTATCGGACAATGTCTCTCTGTGATATGCCACTGGATGCCCCTGTTGAGTAACAACTGCCCCAATAGCATAGTCAGAGGCATTTGTCTCGATCTCAAATGGTTGTTGCAATTCTGGTAATGTGAGCATTGGGGCAGAGTAGAGGAGATGTTTCAATTCTACAAATGTCTTCTATTGATACTCTTGCCAAAAGAATTTTTCTTTCACTCCTCCCTTGGTGACTTGACTCAAGGGCCAAGTGATATGATAGAATCCCAACACGAACCTGCGGTAGAAAGTAGCAAGACCCAGAAAGTTGTGAAGCTCTGTCAGAGTGGTTGGGTCTGGCCAATTCTGAATGACTTGGATCTTGGTTGGATCCACATGCACCCCCCATTCATCAATAATGTATCCCAGATACTGAACCTGGGTCATGCCAAAAGTGCACTTCTCCAAATTGGCACACAAATTGTGTCGCCGCAGTGTTTGGAGGACCTGTCGGATGTGGTGGAGGTGCTCTTCCCAAGTCTGGCTGAAGATCATAATGTCATCCAAGTACATTACTACAAATGAGTTGGTGAATGGCTGCAATATGTCATCCATCAACCTCATGAAGGTTAGGGGAGCATTTTTCAACCCAAAAGGCATGACCAGCCATTTCGAAAAGGTCCTCCTTTGCTTTGAAGGCATTCTTCCACACATCGGAGGGTTCGATTGGTACCTGATGATACCCGAACTTCAAGTTGATCTTGCTGAAATATTTCACCCCTTCGAGTTGGTCCAGAAGGTCATCAATCCATGGGATCAAGTACCTATTCTAGACAGTGATCCTGTTTAGCGGCTGATAGTCAATATAGATCCTCCAAGTCACATCCTTCTTCTGTACCAACATGATCGGGCTCCCACAGGGCGATGAACTCGGCCGGATGTGAACTTTCTGTTGCAGTACTTGAATCTGCCTCTTGATTTCATCGTTCTCCAGGACAAAGTGTCGATAGATTGGTCCATTGGGCTGCGGCACACCTGAGTTTAGATCAATGGGGCGCTTGACCTAGCAGTGTAGATGCACCTATGTGGGCGAGGTGATGATGTCCCCATACTCCTCCACGACCTTTTACATTTGTTGTTGTCGTGTGGAGGAGCCCTGTCTGGAGGTCATCGCCACAGTCTTCTTCTTGCCCTGGGGTGGATCATCAGGAAAAAAAAATTCCCAGTTTTGGAAATGAGCATACTACATTATTTTGCGGTAACCAAAGAGATAGCGGCATGCGGTGGTACCTCTGGTATCCTGTACAAATTATTTCCCAAAGTAACAATAACAGCGTGAGGTCGGGACTCATACACAGCATGTCGCTTCCATAAGTATGGTTGGCCTAATAATACATCACAAACATCAAGAGGAGCAATTTCACATAATACCCCATCGGTGAAGGGCTTGATGTTGTAGGGAAGGCAGCACTGCTAGCTGACATGGAGATCCCATCCTTAGTGAAGCCACCCGATGGTGTACGATTGTGGGTGTGTTGTGGTTGTCAAGCCCAACCTCTTCACGACCTCTGTTGAAATGAGGTTCTTTTGGCTCCCATAGTCAACAATGAACTATAGCTAGGAACACTTCACCCACATCTGGGAGTGGAAGAGATGCTCCTCCTCCTATGGATCTTCTGGTTCCTCCTTCTGGATCTTCGTAGTGGCAATGGTGGCATTGGGCTCCACATCAATAATCTTCTTCCCTTTTTCATTTCCCTTGTCAGTTTCTGATTCAGGTTTGGAGCATGCATCTGATTCAGAAGCCCTCATCTCGGCCACCAGCGACTGCTTGGCTCAACACTCACTTGTGTTGTGAGTGGAGCTCTGTAATATTCCGAAATTAGCATGCAGCTAATTGGAATATCAATTTTTGTTTTTGCTTCTTAGTTAGAAGAATAAGAGAGTAGGGAGACCCATAAATCTCCTTAGTAGGAATAAAATCACTCCCAATGTAAATGGAGGACATCAAAATAGCTGGATTAAGCACCCTTATGTGTGAATATGGGATGAAGCATGTGGAATGGGTCAACTTTGACCAAATCAACAGCACTGGTATGGAAGGAGTGGACATTCAATGAGGGACAGCACAATTTTGGAGGGAGATCCTTTGCATGGAAGTAGTGGCTTTAATGAGTGGGGCCAAAGTTGAGGAAGCTCACCAAGCATATAAGGAAGGGGATGGCAGCCATGGAAAGCATGTTTTGATTATTATTTGTTTATGTTCTGTTATGACTTCTGGCTCTCTTCAGCTATTTAGCTAAGATTGCAGTGTTGTTTAGCACAAGGGTGTTCCCAAGTGGAAATCCCACCTTCATCCTCAGGGGACTTCGAGTGCCCACTCAAGATAAGTTCATTGAGAATTATTTCCATGTTCTGGCATTAGTCCAAGCTACATCTTTCTTCTATAGTGCAATTTCTATTTATAGTTGTTTTGAGTTGCAGGGTGCAGCAGTGGAGGATTAATTGGCCATTTTTTAGCTTGTTTTCAGTGGAGGAATCATTCCTTCCATTGGGAGGCTAGAAAGGAAGTTCCTTGGGATTCATATCACATTTTGGCATCAGGCCAAGGCACCACCATCTCCTACAACTTATTTTCACTCTCAAACTACGTTATTCTATTATTCAGATTAAAAGGAGGGTTCAGTGCACCACTTGGGAGGTTAGATCTTCATTGGAGGGATCAGCCCTTCATTTAGAGAGTCTATTGGAGGAGTGTCATTCAGATTTACATCAGTTTCAGCCACCTCCTCTATGTGCTTCAGTTGCAGTGATTCTTCAGCTCTAGGGCTTTAGATCACCATTTTTATTTTGTATATTTCCATAAACCCTTCTTGGGTTATCTAGGAAAAGTGTGTGGGAGCCTAGATCCCCATTTTCAGCCTTGTATGAACATTATATTATCATATCTATGTTATTTTATTTTCCAGTAGTAGTCATTCTCACTTATATTGCATTGTTGCAGTTCTCTGGCATTTTAATAGCAGTAACATCTCACTTTTGAGAGTGTATTTACATTGGAGGCTTGTTTGCTCATATGATATTATTTGTGCCACAATGTATTGTGTTTATTTGTTGTTGATTTGCTGAATAAAGTGGCTCCATATTGGTCTCACATATTTGTACATTGATATTCACTACTACTTTTCATTGTTGTGTTCAATATTGCTACTTTTCCTATTTTGGAATATTACAGTGGTATCAGAGCATAACCTTGGCTTAGCCTATGGATCTCAACCATTATGCTATCAGAAGAGTGAGAAGAAGAAGAAGAGATCAAAAATGATGGAAGGAATGAGATTTGTCTCATCTCTTTTCAGATCTATGAAGGACCTCTCCAAGGAGGTCAAGAAAATGAGAATGGAGAGATGCGATGATACCTCTAGAGGGTTTCAGGATGAGGAAGGTCCATGGACTTTCTATCAGCAGAAGAGAAAATTGGTATTGCATAGAGTTCCAAAGAAATATACTATGTCCACTTTCTTCGAAGAGGAAGGTGAAAGACATGAAGGAAACTCATATCATGAGATTCTAAGTGAGTATCTTGCAGAATATAAATCTCAATCAAGGGCTTTCAAGGAGAATCTAACTCTCCAACAGTTTATTCAGATCAAAGAAGAAAGGATACCTTGCAGCAATAGAAGAAGAAAACACAATAGATTCCTATTGTGTACTTTTTATGGGTCATCCACATGCACAGCAAGGGCTTGGAGGAGAAAATTAGATGCATTCTTCCTGCTACATCCAATAGTAAAAAGAGAATTTGTTGAGATTGCAACACTACACCTTGAGGGTGAAGCAAACATTTGGTGGTTCATCCATTTGATTCATGCAAGAGTGACTGCTTATGCAGATTTTACTCAAAGGTTGATCAATAAGTTTTACAAGAAGAAACCAGAGGAAAAGAAACTTCCACCACCACTTGCTGCATGAGCACTTGCATCAGGAGAAGGAACACTTGCATCTTTGCAAATTGGTATTGATCTCTTGACATTTATAGTCCCATGCATTATTCAGGAGATGCATGAGGAAGTGGAGACTTATATCAGCATTGGTGCAGTAGTATAGGGGAAGCCATCATCATCACAATCAATTGGAGGAGTCGTCACACCGGTAGAAGGAACCCTTTTAGCTGTAAAAGATGTTCCCAAAGATCAGCTAAACCAAGGTATGCAAAGGCTTCCACTTTCTATTATTTCATAACATCATATGGAGAGTTATGGGGACATGCCATCATGGAAATTTCATGACCTAGGGTCAAAACACATTGCTTATTTGGAGCAGCAAACTATCACTGCGCAAAGGACCCTTGATAGGATCAAGGAGGAGATATAAATTCATCCTAGAATGTCATTGTTGAGTTGCACACAACTCTTTGGGTTGGAGTGTATATTTTTGGAGGATAGGATTAGCATTGTCCTAATCAATCCAATGCAAAACTGTATGTTCAGCATTGTGCATGATCATGAGATAGCAGATGCACCATCATGTATATCAGTAGTGTTGTCATTGAGCAGCAGTGATGATTTTGGGGCCCAACCATTATTGAGCATTCCAATGAACATTCTACATGTGTAGCAGAGGATAGGTAGATGGTTGATGAGATACATCTTATCTCCCATTACTATGATGGATCCTTCTTAATGAGCACTTCACAGCTCAATGAGAAGTCTTTTCCTTCAGCATACTTGGATCCTTATGGGTTCAACATGGTCATTGATGAGTGGTCTTCATATGGATATCTCTAGGAGGTTTCACTTCAACATCCCATGAAGTGTAGAGATAGTGATCTGATTTGGGAGGATGGTATTCTCCATTAGAGGAATACCAATTTGGAGCATGACAGTAGACACTCACCATTGGTTGGATGGGTGATGCTGATGAGCAAGAGGTGGGTGAGCCACTTGTAGATATATGACATAGGGCAACAGGATGCATGGTTGCACTGGCTACTCTTGAAATAGTTTGGCCATCATATGACATATCCTACTTCAAGGGGTGTGTTATTGGTTAGGACATGGCATGACACTTTCATCATGTGGCAACAAGGAGTTTTTTTGCATTGGGGTGATGTGACAGTTTTTATGTCAATCATCATGTTTTCACTCCATGGTCTATATGATGGAGATGTGAGGAGGCAGAAAGAGATATTGTTGCTCTGGTTACTCTTGGGAGAGTATGGGTTGATTTTCTCCCATACCTTGCACAGTAATTCAAGATTGGTGGATGGAGACATATACTACCAGGATATGATCTTCTTGACTTGGATATCCAAGCACAAGAAGGAGGATTTTCATGGAGCACATGAGGATTTTTTCTCTAGTCACACTGATTTCATGAGGACATACCGTACTATCATGGAGGGATCCACTTGGGAAGGCATCAAAGAGGAGATGCACCATCATATGAGGAGATGCATGGATTGTTTGGAGGAGGGAAATAACTCTTTGATAGAGTTATCATAGCCACTTCCTTTCTCATTGGGAATGAGAAGAGGCCCATCTATGAGCCACTTCACCAACTTGTTCAAGGTACATGGTAAGTATTTTATTTATGTGCATCATGATTCACTTACTATGTGTTTGTATTCCCTTGCCATCCATGTGTAGGCCATTGCTCCAAGAGTGGGCACTCTTTCTTATATATTTCATGGCCTACTTGGGGCCATAAGCAGTGATGATGATGGCCACTCCCTAGGATATTTTGGGGAGATTATGTCTTATTCATGGTGTGCTCAATTGGCACCCCACATAATACACCTTCTCCAAGCATGTGAGAGGATTGGGGCAGCAAGAAAGTGGTTGAGAAACCACTCATCATGCCATATTTTGATGCAGTTAGGAGTAAAAATGCATTGATTTCACTTGAGAGACCATTTCCCTTCTCCGGTATTACACATGGCAGCTAGCATGACTTTGATTGTGATCCCATATGTTGATGAAGTTCTTATTATTGTTGTGGGCATGATTGAAAGGATGACACATAGGTTGGATGTGTCCATTGGGAATGATACTTCCCACACTTCTTATGCTTCATGCTTTAGGGGGAGCATTGGACATTATATGGTTACTATGGTAGATCACTTGTTTCCCTATGAGGTAAGCCACATGGTTGACTTGATCCTTTGGGAGATACATCTCATGAAACTTTGGGAGATGTTTTTCCATGAGTTACTACTTTGGAGGGTGACTCACTTTGTGTGGATAATAGCTTGGGGATTGGAGCTTCACATGGGAATGAAGGTTCCCTATATATTTTAGTTCTATCCTTGCAGTTTCTTGAGGACAAGCAACATTTGGGAGGGGAGGATTTTAATATTCGAAAATTAGCATGCAGCTAATTGGAATATTAATTTTTGTTTTTACTTCTTAATTAGAAGAATAAGAGGGTAGGGAGACCCATAAATCTCCCTAGTAGGAATAAAATCACTCCCAATGTGAATGGATGACATCAAAATAGTTGGATTAAGCACCCTTATGTGTGAATATGGGATGAAGCATGTGGAATGGGTCAACTTTGACCAAATCAACAGCATTGGTATGGAAGGAGTGGACATTCAATGAGGGACAGCACAATTTTGGAGGGAGATCCTTTGCATGGAAGTAGTGGCTTTAATGAGTGGGGCCAAAGGTGAGGAAGCTCACCAAGCATATAAGGAAGGGGATGGCAGCCATGGCAAGCATGTTTTGATTATTATTTGTTTATGGTTTGTTATGACTTGTGGCTCTCTTCAGTTATTTAGCTAAGATTGCAGTGATGTTTAGCACAAGGGTCTCCCCGAGTGGGAATCCCCCCTTATCCTCGGAGGACTTCGAGTTCCCACTCAGGAGAAGTTCATTGAGAATTATTTCCACATTGAAATCCTGTTTTAAATTAAAACACCGGGACAGAATGCCTTACTTCCTTCATACAGAGCGCATCCCATACAATTCTTTTGGCAACATATAACAGCGTTAAACCACTGTTTAAAAAAACATTTGCAGGCATTCTATGTTGCATTGGCCGCAATTAACAAATAAAACCAGCCATTTTCAGATTGACCCAAGTCCGATGCGATATATTTGCAATTGGCAAAAACACAAAGATTGCAATCGGCGGTTTTCACAATTATATAACATATATATATCTCTTACCAAATCCTCCGACGCAATCGATCGACAATTAACACAAGTCATGTTTATATATGTATATTGATCAAACAATTGTTTCGATCCGATTTGATTGGAAGTCACCAATCGCTGTAACTTGACATGATGCCAATCGACAGTCGCGACAAATGAATGCCGACAGTCAATAATTCATAGCTCCGATCCGATTGATCAGAGATCGGATCATCACCATAGTTTTAATAACCGCCGATACAGACTTCGGACCCGATTCACTCCGAAACTTAAATATAATGTAAGTCCATTACGATCACCCTGATTTATAATTCCTTTTTAAACAGTTTCACTATAAAAAAAAACCTTTCCATTTCACTAAATTCACACGCCGATTTTCCTCAATCCCAAGAATCCTTACAATTTCAAACTAAAACATACACAGGTCATTCACTCATTCAAACAACTTCACAAAAATTATAACTCTAGTCCAGGTGCATCAGACTAAGAGACACATGAATTCTGTTCATAATAATTAGAAAAAAAAAGTTCGCCCTTGGCTAATTTTCACAAGGAAAAAACCTCTGTTAAAAAGAAAACACAGTCCTTTCTCCAAACTGAGCTCTCGCTCCACACCGAAAACCACACTCTCCTCAAATTCTGAGCTTTCGCTCTACAAACCACACTCTATCCCCCTTCCTTCTACGAAGAAATCTCTTCGTTTATTACAATTTCTCTATCTTTTTTCCTAATTCCTCTAACAAATAGATAATAAATCTTCTATTTTTAAAACTCTTAACAGATAAGATCTCCTATCATTTAACTCCCGTGCACACCTATTTAACAACCTTATCACTAAATCTAAATAAAGAAATTTCACTTATTACAATAATAAAAAACTATTTATGAAATCGACTTCCACAGTAATACTAAAATTGACCATCATTAAATGAAATTCACACCGTCAAGCCACAACATGTGAACAGATTTTTCACATTGCTGGCTTATTCCGATGCTCCTGCATCAGACTCTCGGGGAAGAAAGGATTTGTCCTTAAAATTTTTAGGACTTACTCCATATCTCTGTAATTCAGCCGTTGTCAACCAACTGGAATCTTCCATTGGTTGCTCTTTCCACTTGACCAGATATTGGAAATATGCATGTCCACGAGTTTTCTTGAACATTCTTTGATCTAAGATAGCTTCCACTTCCTTCTTGGGTGCTTTTGGTACCTGTTCCTCCCAGTCCACAGTTTTAACTTCATCACCTGTAGCTTCAGTTTGTAACTCTGTTTCTGCCTCTCTGAATGGATACAAGTCTGCAATATTAAAAATGGGGGATATTCCGATCCCTTCCGGCAACTCAATCTCATATGCATTGGCTGAAAATTTCCTTTTGATTTTACAGGGTCCTATTTTCTTCAGTTTCAGTTTATTATAAGTCTTTGTAGGAAATCTCTCTTTCCTCAAATATGCCATGACCAAATCTCTTACTTGAAACTCCTTTTCTCTCCTTTTCAGATCTGCTCTCTGTTTGTATCTTTTGCTGCTTTCCTGCAATTTATCTTTGACTTCTTCTTGTAGCTTTTGCATTTGTTGAGCAAAATATTCAGCACTTGCACTCCTAGCTTCCTGTTTTCCCAAATCTCTGAGCTCATATACTCCTCTCGGATGCATTCCAAAGACAATCTGGAATGGAGTCATTCCTGTGCTTCGGTTTGGTGTGTCATTGTAAGCAAATTCAGCTTGAGCTAATGCCAAATCCCACTGTTTGGGATTCTGATGAACCAGACTTCTTAATATATTTCCAAAGCTCCTGTTTACTGCTTCAGTTTGCCCATCTGTTTGAGGATGGTATGCTGAACTAAAACTGTGTTTAGTTCCTAGCTTCTTCCAAAGTGTTCTCCAGAAATGCCCTACAAATTTAGTATCTTGATCTGATACAATGATCACAGGAAAACCATGCAATCTTACAATCTCAGAAAAGAATAAATTTGCTATGTGTGTGGCATCATTAGTCTTCTTACAAGTAATAAAATGGGCCATTTTAGAAAATCTGTCTACAACAACATAAATAGAATCATTTCCTCTCTGATTTTTTGGTAAACCCAGAACAAAGTCCATACTCACTGCATCCCATGGTCGATCTGGTATGGGCAATGGCTAATATAGACCTATATTCTGACTCTTTCCTTTGGCATATTGACATACCCTGCATTTCTCAACAAACTTTTTAACATCAGTCTGCATTTTAGGCCAATAATAAAAAGCATTTACCTGAGCGAAGGTTTTATCTTGTCCAAAATGACCAAACAATCCTCCACTGTGCTTTTCTTTAATAATGTTCTCTCTCATGGAACATTTAGGAATGCATAATTTGTTACTTTTAAATAACAGGCCTCCTTGAATAAGGTAGTCCATCCATTGACTTCTGTTATGGTTCACCGGATTCTGAACTATTTTGTAGATGTCTCTAAAATCTTCATCATCCTTGTACATTTCTATCATTTCATCAAAACCTACAACACCCACTTTAAATTCTTGCAATAGAAAACTTACCCTGCTCAATGCATCTGCCACTTTATTAGACTTACCACTTTTATGCTTTATTACAAAAGTGAAACTTTGCAGAAATTCCACCCACTTGGCATGCTTCTGATTTAGCTTTGGCTGATTATTTATAAACTGCAAAGCGTGATTGTCTGAATATAAGATGAATTCCTTTGGCAGCAAGTAATGCCTCCACTTTTTCAATGCCTGCACAATAGCGTAAAATTCTTTATCATAAGAAGAATATTTTTTCTTTGCATCATTTAAATTCTCGCTGAAATATGCTATCGGCCTTTGCTCTTGGCTTAGCACCGCACCAAATGCATCTCCACTTGCATCAGTTTCCACTTGAAAGACTTTCTCGAAATTTGGCAATGCTAGAATAGGCTTTTCTATTATCTTCTTTTTCAGCAAATTAAAATTCCTGTCAGCTGCTTCTGTCCATTGAAATGGCTGATTGACCTCCCTGATTGTCTCAAGGATTGGTGCACAAACTTGACTAAATCCTTTTATAAATTTTCGGTAGAAACTAGCAAGTCCATGGAAACTTCTTACCTCGAATACACTCCTAGGAGTAGGCCAGTTTCTGATTGCTTGTACCTTCTCTGGATCCATTTTTAAACCTTCTCTGGAAATCACAAATCCCAAGTATACCAGCTCCTCTTTCATGAAACTACATTTCTTCAAATTGATTAGTATTTTTTCCTTCTGCAGAGTTTTCAGGACTAACTTCAAATGTTCCAAATGTTCCTCTTTACTTTTGCTGAAAACTAGAATATCATCAAGGTAAACAATAACAAATTTACTTGTATATTCTTTCGGAACCTCGTTCATTAGTCTCATGAAGGTGTTGGGCGCATTAGTGAGCCCAAAAGGCATCACTAACCACTCGTACAATCCACTGTTTGTTTTGAACGTCATTTTCCATTCATCGCCTTCCCTAATTCTGATCTGATGATATCCGTTTTTTAAATCTATCTTTGTAAAATACCTGGATCCACTTAAACAGTCCATTAAATCATCCATTCTGGGCAAAGGAAATCTGTACTTGACAGTTATCTTATTGATAGCTCTAGAATCGGTGCACATGCGCCATTCTCCTCCCTTCTTCGGACTAAGCACTATTGGCACAGCACACGGACTCAGACTTTCTCGAATCAGTCCCTTGTCCATCAGCTCTTGAACCTGTCTTGCAACTTCTGCGTTGTCCTGAGAGTTAATCTATATGCAGCTTTATTAGGTATACTTGCTCCTGGTATTAAGTCGATATGGTGACTTATACTTCTAATCGGTGGTAATTCATTCGGCAATTCATCCACAATGATGTCCATGTAATTATTTAACACAGATTGAATTTCTTCAGGCAAATCATTTAAATTTTTGGAGGTTAAAATTACCTTTGGCCTTCCCATGATAGCGAAATGCATTTCCTCGCTTTTATCCACCTCTTGTAGCAATTCTTTGCCACTTATCAGCATAATATTATTTTCAGGCAGCTCTTTATCAGCATCATTCTTCACTGGCATTAATGTATGTTTAACTCCATCCTTTTATATGGTGTATGTATTTCTTCTTCCATCATGAATCACCTTTCGGTCAAATTTCCATGGTCTCCCCAATAACACATGACATACATCCACGGGCATTATGTCACATAAGATCACGTCTTTGTATGTACCAATCTGCATTTCCACATTACATTGCTCTGTCACGATAACTTGATGACCCTTTTGAAGCCAACATACTTTGTAAGGTGCAGGATGAGATTTTATTGTTAACCCAAGATTTTCCACCATCTCTGTAGACACAATATTGTCAGTACTCCCGCTATCAATTATAACCTTAAAACACTTACCCTTCGATTTGCATGTAGTTCTGAACAAGTTCTTCCTCTACGCAAGTTCTCCAATCTCTTTTTCTGATCTCAACAAAGTTCTTCTGAGCAGCAATGATTCACCTTCTTCTGGTGGTTCTTCCTTCTCTACAAGTCGAGGTGGTTCCGGCTCTGCCTCAGCCACATTTGCACCCCTCTGGCTTGCTGATTTATTATAAGGACAATCCCTCGACATATGTCCCCATTCTCCACAAGTATAACACCTAACATCTCTGCCTCGCCCTCTTCCTCTGGGCGTGAATCTCCCTCTACTAGATTCACCCATCCATGGTGATCTACTGCTTGAACTTCCCGTTTCCTGCTGATGCTGTGTTCCTCTAGATCTGCCAGTTCCTTTACCTCTTGCTGAGCTCTTTCTTCTGTTTCTTTGATTTTGTTTCCGCAGTATTTTCTCTTCTGCTTTCAAACTTGCTTGATAGGCATCCTCAACAGTTTTCAAACTTAACAGGCTAATCTCATCTTAGATCTCATACCTTAGCCCATTAACATATCTGGCTACTTTCTCCAAATCATCTTCTACATGCCCTGTTCTGATACTTAACCTGTAGAATTCTTCTGTATACTATTTAACAGACATTCCTTTCTGCTTTAGATTTTGCATCTGCTTAAAAAGATTCAAATGATAGTCTTTAGGCAAAAACTTGGCTTTCAGTTTGCTTACCATTTTATCCCACTGCTTGATCTTAGATTTCCCCTTTCTCGTTCTTGATGTCTGTAACTCGTCCCACCAGATGGCTGCGTGACCTTTCAATCTAGTGACTGCAAATTTTACCTTTTTATTTTCCTCAATCTCTTCATAATCGAAGTACTGATCTATGGATCTGATCCAATCCATGATCTCCTCGGCATTTAGACTCCCTTCATACATAGGAATCTCCATTTTGGGTTTGCTTCCAACCTTTGCCAGCATCTTCATGAATTTAACATTTTCATTCTCTTCTTCTGCTTCCACATCTTCATCAGATTCTTCTAAAGAACTTTCAGCTCCCTCATCAGGCGCTCTTCTCTGGGTTGTCTCTATTGTCTCCATTCGTGTACGCAGTATTTGCATTTCTTCTATCAAAACTGCATTTGGTTCTGGTCTCCCTCGACCAATTCCTCTTCTTGGCGGCATCTTTGCTGCAACACCTGTCTCTTTGGCTCCGATACCAAAAACTGATGCAACAAATTGCTAAGCTCAATCAATTAGATTACAAGCAATAGTGGATTAACAATACAAATAGAAATCTTGTTTTAAATTAAAACACCGGGACTAAATTCCTTACTTCCTTCATACAGAGCGCAGCCCATACAATTCTTTTGGCAACATATAACAACGTTAAACCACTGTTTAAAAAAAAAATTTGCAGGCATTCTATGTTGCATTGGCCGCAATTAACAAATAACGCCAACCATTTTCAGATTGACCCAAGTCCGATGCGATATATTCGCAATTGGAAAAAACACAGAGATTGCAATCGGCGGTCTTCACAATTATATAACATATATATATATCGCTTACCATTCCTCCGACACAATTGATCGGCGATTAACACAAGTCACGTTTATATATGTATATCGATCAAACAATTGTTCCGATCTGATCCGATCAGAAGTCACTAATCGATGTAACTTGACATGATGCCAATCGGCTGTCACGACAAATGAATGCCGACAGTCAATAATTCATAGCTCCGATCCGATTGATCGGAGATCGGATCATCACCATAGTTTTAATAACCGCCGATACAGACTTCGGACCCGATTCACTCCGAAACTTAAATATAATGTAAGTCCATTTCGATCACCTAGATTTATAATGCCTTTTTAAACAGTTTCACTGTAAAAACAAACCTTTCCATTTCACTAAATTCACACGCCAATTTGCCTCAATCCCAAGAATCCTTACAATTTCAAACAAAAACATACATAGGTCATTCACTCATTCAAACAACTTCACAAAAATTATAACTCCACTCCAGGCGCATCAGACAAAGAGACACACGAATTCTGTTCATAATAATTAGAAAAACAAAGTTCGCCCTTGGCTAATTTTCACAAGGAAAAAACCTCTGTTAAAAAGAAAACACAGTCCTTTCTCCAAACTGAGCTCTCGCTCCACACCGAAAACCACACTCTCCTCAAATTCTGAGCTTTCTCTCTACAAACCACACTCTATCCCCTTCCTTCTATGAAGGAATCTCTTCGTTTATTACAATTTCTCTATCTTTTTTCCTAATTCCTCTAACAAATAGATAATAAATCTTCTATTTTTAAAACTCTTAACAGATAAGATCTCCTATCATTTAACTCCCGTGCACACCTATTTAACAACCTTATCACTAAATCTAAATAAAGCAATTTCACTTATTACAATAATAACAAACTATTTATGAAATCAACTTCCACAGTAATACTAAAATTGACCATCAGTAAATGAAATTCACACCGTCAAGCCACAACATGTGAACAGATTTTTCACATTGCTGGCTTATTCCGATGCTCCTGCATCAGCCCTCCATTGGGAGAATCTATTGGAGGAGTACCATTCAGTTTGCATCAGCTTCAACCACCTCCTTCTATGTGCTTCAGTTGCAGTGATTCTTCAGACCTAAGGCTTTAGATCACCATTTGTATTTTGTTTATTTCCGGAAACCCTTCTTGGGTTTTCTTGGAAAGGTGTGTAGGAGCATAGGTCTCCATTAATAGCATTTTATGAGCATCATATTATCAGATCTATGTTATTGTATTCTCCAGTAGTAGTAATTCTCATTTAGACTCCGCTGTTGCAGCTCGCTGACATTTTTTATAACAGTAACTTCTCACTTTTGAGTGTATTTACATTGGAGGCTTGTTTTATCACATTCTATGATTTTTTCCACAATGTATTGTGTTTATTTGCTACCAATTTTCTGAATAAAAGTAGCTCCATATTGGTCTCACATATTTGTACATTGATCTGCACTGCTAATTTTCATTTTTTTGTTCAATATTGTTTCTTTTCCTATTTTGGAATATCACAAATGTTATGCCACCTGGGACACCTCTGTGTTCCTTCAAGTGAGCATGCCAAATATGATTTGGGAAGTGCACTACAGTCAGGTCACTAGATATTTAGGGGTCAAGAAAACAGTGACAATTCTGAAGAATTATTTCTATTGGCTAAACCTTCTATGGATACTGGCTATGAAACTGGACACGTACAACTGGTAACTGAGTATAGGTGGGTTGTAGAGCACTGACCTTGTAACACCACTGACTGGTTGTATCACGTAGTATAGTTCATGCACAAAGTATAGGTTTGATGAGTAGAGGTTCCTGAGGTTCATGCACTGAAGAGGTTCATGCTGCACCCTTGGAGCCTATTTTAAGCCATACATGCTCTTCTTTAACCTACACACTAATTTTTCCTTCCCTTTGACAAGATGTCAAGAAGTACATTAGATCACGCACTACCTGCGACATTGCCAAACCAAGCTTCAAGAAACAAGGCCTATATACTTTGGTGCCTAACTCTATTCAATCTTGGGAATCCAATGTGATGGATTACATGTCGGGCCTTCCTTCTACCAGGCATGGAAACGACTACATTTTTTTTGGTTTTTGACAGATTCTCTAATTTGGCCATTACTAGATCCTACAAGAAGAATATCACAATAGAAGCCACTACTAAACTCTTCTTTGAATGACTATAGGTACACTTTGGGAGTACCCACATTCCATTATCTCATATCTGGATAATAGGTTCCTCAGTACATTTTGGTCAAGTCTTTAGTCGATGCTGGACACCAAGCTCACTAAGTCCACAACTTTACACCCCCAAATTGATGGCCAGAAAAAGGTCATCAAAATGATGATTGTACACATTCTACGCATGTACAACTCAAAGAATCCATGCACATGGAATGAAAGCCTCCCCTATGTCCAACACAACTATAACTAGGCTCTCCACAACTTAACTGGCCACAACCCCTTTCAAGTGGGCTTGGGATTCCAACCACTATGTCTGATTGATGTGGCCATACCATTTGCAACTGCTCAGGAAAATTCGAATCATGTCTAATCCAAAGTTGGCAAGGCGAGCAACGTCATTGAGTGCATTCAACACATCTGCCAATATGTCGATGAGATATTGGATAGAGCCAATGCTAAGTACAAGCAACAACATAATTAACATTGTGTTCCACACAAGTTCTAGGTGGGTGAAATTTTTTTACTACATTTGCAGAAGGAGCGCCTCGCTGGACCCCACTGCAAGCTTCATATGCTCTGATATGGGCCATATACCATCACCAAGGTTGACAGGGAAATTTTTTTCGAGCTCAAGTATTCCACCATTCCTTGGCCTGCACCCCATGTTCAATGTGGACCGCCTTCGACCCTAATTTCCATCATTACTAGACACATCAAACATTGTAGAACAACTCACACTAATAGAGATAAACCTTGAAGGCATGGAACATGCCACAACGGATTAGATCATTTACACATAGATCAAGAACATTTACATGCATAATATCCAACTGTATCAGGTTATCAAATCTTGCCAACTCCTACACCAAGGCAAGTTGCTCACTAGGGACTAAGTTCAGTAGAAGTTTCCTCATCTCATGGAGGAACTCAACACAATGGGGAACATTGCCTCCTAAGGGGGGAGGATTGATCCAAGTGAATATTGGTTTCCACCCACCTATTCCACTTAGACCCCCACCATTGTTTCTTTCAGTTTTGAAATTTCCTTAATTGTAGCACATTTTACTATTGTTAAGTTTTTGGATCATGAACTTCCAGAGCCATTTTGAGGCCCTAAATTTATTTATTTTTGCGAAAAATGGACCAATAAGGGTTTATGACTGATGTTTCCCATTGGAAAGTGGCATTTCTCAGATATATTTTTCTAACTAGATATTGTGGGTGTCAAACAGAGATCATATGCCAAAGTTATGACCCTGGGAAGTTGATGTACCAATTTACCCAAACGGGGCCCATATTTTTAGCGTTTCATCTCCTAGGGTTAGGTTTTGTAATATTCCAAAATTTGCATGCAGCAAATTGGGATATTAAATTTTGTTATTTATCACTTAGGAGATGAATAAAAGGGTGAGGAGACCCATGCATTATATAAATAAGGATAAAATCCCTCATGTTGTGTAAGGGTATCATAATGCCAGCTGGATTTTACACTCTCATGTGTGAACAGGGATATTTTTCATGTGGACAAGGCCAAGTTTGACCAAGTCAACAACATAAATTTAGGAGGAGTGGATCAACAAATAAAAGAGCTCAATGTGAATTTGGTTTAGCCTAGATATCTATATGTGAGCTGGATTGAAGACCCTTAGGTGTGAAAAGGGCTGAAGCAAATTGAAGTGGTTAGCCCAGTTTAGAGGAGTGGCTCTAATGAAGGCACAACACAGTTTTGGAGGGAGATTGTGTGTGGGATGGTGGAAACCCTATTGAGTGGGACCCAAGGTGAGAAGGCTCACTTAGTTTATAAGGAAGATGATGGTAGCCATTTGGGGGTTAGCTTATGTATTACATTTTCATGTCTGCTTAGATTTTTGGCTCTCTTAGTTGTTTAGTTAAGATTGTTGGTGTTGTTTAGCACTAAGGTATTCCTGTTCAGGAATCCCTACTCTTCCCTGTGAGGAGCTCTTGGGAGAGGTCTGATATTTCATTCCCCATATCCAGAATTGGTGCGAATCTTTAGTCTTCAATTTCAGCGTAGTTTCTGCAGGAGGTTGAGCTGAGTTGCAGGGTGTTGCTGGGGAGGGTTGAGAAACCTATTTTCTGAGTTGGTTTTGCATAGGAGGGAAGTTTCCTTCCATTGGAGAATAATTTTGGAGCATTCTTGGGTGGATAACAGGCCTTTGGCAGTAGGCCAACACTTTACCATCACTTACAATGTTATTCCACTCAATAATTGTGTTATTTCTGCAAGGCAATTTTAGGAGTGACTTCTGTGGCTCTTTCAGGGAGTCTTCCTGTGATTGGAGGAGGGATTATTCCATGGGGGAAGAAATTTGTTCAGATATGCATTAGCTCTACATTATTACAGCCTTATACATTCATTTTCTTTATTTTGCAATGATTATTCAGTCATACTGCTGAAAATCACCATTTGTATTCAGGGTGAATTCCTAGAAACCCTTCCCAGGTCCTCTAGCTTTTGTATAAAGAAGACTAGATCTCAATTTTATGAGAATATTGTTTGATAAAATATAATATCTGTGTGTTTCTACCATTTATGTTCACAAACCCTCTTTTATACTATGCAGTCACTTTTATGCAGAAATTCATATGTTGCAGTGATTGGGGTTTTAGCTCTTTTTAGCAATACTAGGTGCGGGAGATCTATTTAACCCACCTAGTTTGATTTGTTTCCGCTAAATTCTTGGATTTAGGTTGTGTATCGACTGATATATAGGATCCAAGGGTTAATTTAATTATTTTATAGCATATGTTGTTGGGAATGCGTTTTTAGTGCATGTTTGCTGATCAGACCTGATTTTGGGATATTACAGTGGTATCAGAGCAAGATCTTTGGCTCAGCCGGTGGACTTCAAGCCAAAGTGCTATAAAGGAAAGAGAAAGGCTAGCATGATTAAGAGGATTAGTTTACTCTCATCACTTTTCAGACCCAGTAAGAACCTTTCTGAGGAGGTTGAACAAGGAGAAGAGAAAAGGAGTAGTGGAACTCCTAGAGAGAGTCGAGAGCAGGAAGAGACATGCACTTCCGATGATCAGGATAAAAGACTAGTGTTGCAAAGAGCTCCAGAGCATTGGGACATATCCTTTCCTTTTGAGAGGAAGGACAATTTGTTGGAAGATGGAGGACACTTGGATTACACGGTTCTAAGTGAATACCTTGTTGGGTACAAATCCCAACCTAGAGCCTTCAAGGAGACTCTAGCTTTTCCTCAGTTCATTCATTTGGAGGAAGAAAGAAGACCTTGTGGCCAAGGAAGCATCAAGGGAAATATGTTTCTATTGTCTACTTATGATGGGTCATCTGAAGCAAGGGTTTGGGCAAGGAGACTTGAAGCATTCTTCCTACTACATCCGTTGGTAAAGGAGGAGGCTGTAAAGATTGCAGCCCTGCACCTAGAGGGTGAAGCATAGATTTGGTGGTTCATCCATTTGAGCCATGCAAGAGTAGTAAATTTTGCTGAATTTACTCAAAGGTTGATGGGAAAATTTGGTGCAGGAAAATCAGAGGAGAAGAAGCCCTCACCACCAGTGGAGGAGACTTGTACCAGCGCTGTCACAACTATGGGAGAGAATTCCTCAACACCTATAGTTGGAGGAGCCAACCTATTGGAGGGAGAAGCCCTTACAGCCATACAATATACTCCCAAATTTCATCAAGGTATGCCAAAATTTTCATCTCCTATTGTTTCAACAAATCATATGGAGGATTGTATACCATTGCATACTGCTCATTTGGAGCCACATGATTGCACTGCGCTATGCCACCTTGACTTGATCAAGGAAGGGATGAAACACCCTCCTAATGAGCCACTGAGGGGCTGCACACCACATGTGATGGTGGGGTGTGAATTCTTGGAGGATTGGGTGAATTTTTCCCCAAACAAATTTATGTAGAACCATATATTCATCCTAGAGTTGAGACATGAGACAACCAAAACACCATGGAGGAGAGTTACAACGCAGTCAAGAGGTAGCAATGAGGAGGCTTTGCCTTCAGCCCACTTGGATCCTTATGGGTTCAAGATGCTCAATGGTGTGAGATCTTTCCTAGGAGATCTCCAAGGAGTTTCATTTCATCATCCCATGGAATGTAAGAAGAAACATATGATTTGGGAGGAGAGTAGTCTTCTTTGGAAGGGTACCAAGGTTGATCATGATGGGAGGCACTCACATCGGGAGGAATGGGAGTGGATGGAGAGTAAGAAGCTGGTAGGCTACTTGCAAATATATGACACCAGGCAGCAGGAGGCTTGGTTGCGTTGGCTTCTCTTGAAGGAGTTTTGCCATCATGGGACATATCCTTCTTCCAAGGGTATCTCGATGGAAGGGACTTGGAAGGGTACTTGCATCATGGAGCAGCAAGGAGTGTGGATGAATTATGATGATATGGTCATTATATTTTCACCACATGGGTTGTATGATGGAGGTATGAGAAGGCAAAAAAGACTTTTGTTGCTTTGGAGTATTGAGAGAGAGAAAGGGAAGATTTTCCCTCACATTTTGCATGATGTTGCAGTAGGAGGAGATGGCAACATTATGGGATTAGTATTTGACATAAAACATGTTAGAGAATGGATTTATGAGATGGAAAGAGCCTATTTTCATAGGCCAACAACATTGTCACCTTGAAGCAGTGACTTGTTGATGGGGTGTTCCCAGGATCACTTCACATTTGATGCACTTGGTGGACATGGAGGAGGTGAGACTGATAGAGTAGTGGATGGATTCATTTGTTGTTGTAGTATGTTCTTCTTGACTTGGAATTCCAATCATGAGGAGGGGGATCTTCATGCAGCATATGGTTTATTCCTCTTCATAGGAGTATGTCATACCACTATGGAGGGCTCATTTATGGATCTTGTCACCATATTACTTTCAATACATGGTAAGAATTCTATTTTTTCATCTATTGATTGTTCAACACAATATTTTCATGCTCTTACCACTTCCTTGTAGTGCATTTCTCTACAAAGGGGCAAGTTTTTCTTTAGGCTCCATGGACCATTTTTGGCTAGCTATTGTGATGGAGACAACCATCTACTATATGACCTGGGGAAAGTGTGTGGTTACTCCTTGTATGATCAGTTGATACATTCAGCCATATGCTATTTACTAATGGATGTGATGACTTACATAACAAGCCATTTGTCAAGAAACAACTTGCCAGACTATTTTCTGAAGATGCAGTGGGGAAGACTGCACTGTGACCACTTGGGAGACTATTGGTACCTTCCAACACCACATGAAACCTTCAGTATTTATTTCATTTCAATGCTGATCATGAGCCCATTTTCTAATGTTTTTCTTGCATTTATGGGGAGCATGATTGGGGAGGAACACATTGGGTGGATGTGTTCTTGGGGGAGGAGCATCCCCACACTTTCTGCATTACATGTTCTAAGGGGAGCATGGGAAGAGACATGGCCACTATAGAAAAATATTTGTTTCTTTATGAGGAGGGCCATAATATGGATGGGATGCCATATGGTGGTGATTTCTTATCCATCATGTATGAGATGGTTTGGGCAGCTTGATTCACAACACTAGGAAAGGGATATTTGGAGATCTAGTTCCTTTCTTTCCATTTGAGAGAAAAATTATTGCAGCCCAAGGTTAGCAATTTCTCTGAACTTATCTTAAGTGGAGGGGATGAAAGCGTGGGGTAGGCCACTTTGTCTACCATGTTCAAGATTTCAGCCCACCTTCTTTGTAGGAGCTCAAGGTGGAGGAGGATTTTCAAGAGTTGCCATGTTGGGAGGCAACTCATTTTGTATGGATGATAACTTGGGAATGGGAGATTCACATGGGGATGGTAGATTCTAATGTATATCAGAGCACATGCCTCAAGGAGGCCTTTAGACCACCGATTTTTTCCTCCATTTATATCTTACTGTCACATAATGATAACTATTTGGGGTGTTCACCAAAAGCTAGCTTGTCCACTCGAAAGGGGGAACTTGGAGATATATCATTGATGCAGCACCTTGATCATTGGAAGATTTTATCTTATGAGGTTTCTACAAGGGAGAAGAGGATGCTCTTCAGTCCTATCCTTGCAGTTGCTTGAGGACAAGCAACATTTGGGAGGGGAGGACTGTAATATTCGAAAATTTGCATGCAGCAAATTGGAATATTAAATTTTGTTATTTATCATTTAGGAGATGAATAAAAGGGTGAGGAGACCCATGCATTACATAAATAAGGATAAAATCCCTCATTTTGTGTAAGGGGATCATAATTCTAGCTGGATTTTACACTCTCATGTGTGAACAAGGATATTTTTCATGTGGACAAGGCCAAGTTTGACCAAGTCAACAACATAAATGTAGGAGGAGTGGATCAGAAAATAAAAGAGCTCAATGTGAATGTGGTTCAACCTAGATAACTATATGTGAGCTGGATTGAATACCCTTAGGTGTGAAAAGGGCTGAAGAAAATTCAAGTAGTCAACCTTGACCAAATCTAACAGCGCAGTTTAGAGGAGTGGCTCTAATGAAGGCATAACACAATTTTGGAGGGAGATTGTGTGTGGGATGGTGGAAACCCTATTGAGTGGGACCCAAGGTGAGAAGGCTCACTTAGTTTATAATGAAGAGGATGGTAGCCATTTTGGGGTTAGCTTATGTATTACATTTTCATGTCTGCTTAGACTTTTGGCTCTCCTAGCTGTTTAGTTAATATTGCTAGTGCTGTTTAGCACTAAGGTGTTATTGTTTAGGAATCCCTTCTATTCCCTTTGAGGAGCTCTTGGGAGAGGCATGATATTTCATTCCCCATATCCATCATTGGTGCTAAGCTTTAGTCTTCAGTTTTAGTACAGTTTCTACAGGAGGTTGAGCTAAGTTGTAGGGTGTTGCTGGGGAGGGTTGAGAAACCCATTTTCTGAGTTGGTTTTTCACAGGATGAAATTTTCCTTCCATTGGAGAATAAAATTGGAGAATTCTTGGGCTGATATCGGGCCTTTGGTAGTAGGCCAACACTTTACCATCACTTACAATGTTATTCCACTCAGGAATTGCGTTATTTTTGAAAGGCAGTGTTAGTAGTGACTTCTGTGGCTCTTTTAGGGAGTCTTCTTGTTTATTCAATTTAGTGTCCTAAATTGATAGCATAAATTATTAACCAGGGCTAGTAAACTGTTGAAGTGAAGTGCACCATATGTGCCTAAGTATCCTCTTCCTACTTCGTTGCGTTTAGTGTTTTTCTAATGCTTTTGGTTTTATGTCTAATGTTACTTTATGATAAGAAGGAAAAACTAAATTAATAGCAAAGAGGAAGAAAATGAAATGTTACTAAATGCACTAAAATAGAATTTAATTGCAAGATCTACTCTAAACTAGGAATGATAAAAAAAACAGAGAATGATAATCCATGGATTGTAAAGCTGCTAAGAAAGTAACTCATAACATTAAACTTAGTCCAATTCATTTCATTAGAGATATATTGGAACAAACTGAGAAAAATATTAGTTCTGATGTGATGAGGATCTCCTAGAAAACAATAACTTAAAACATTACAGAGAAATCTTATTCATTGTTAGAGATTTGTTGGAACAGCTTGAGAAAAAGATCATCTATAACATAATAAGGATGCCTATGCTGAAATAACTTATGACACTAGAACTAGATCTCATTTATGAATTAGATATTTTTTGGAACAGTTTGTGAAAGAGATGAAGCCTAATGTAACAAGGATTTCCTATAAACAAATAATCTGCAACTCACAATATTACTATTAAGTCTCATTCAGGAATTAGAGATTTCTTGGAAAAAATTGAGAAAAAGACTGTTTGTAATAACATGAGGATCTCTTATCTAATTGCAGAACAGAAAATTCCTATAACTCAAAATAATATAACTAATTCTCGTTCATATAATAGTGATATATTGGAAAAGCTTGAGAACCATAATAGCTTATAAAATAATGAGGATCTTCTAAATCTAACTAACAGAACTGAAATGCAATTAACTCAAAGTACTACAGCTAGATCTCATTCATGTAATAGAGATATATTGGAACAGGTTATAAGAACAAGATTGACTGTAATATCATGAGGATGTTCGACATAAGTAAACGACATAAAACATAATGCAAAACGATGAACTCAGAAAACTGCCTAAGTAAGGAATATAACAAAACATAATTAAAGGTTACTTATCTAGAAAGCATGTAAAAGCCTCTTCAGATAGCAGGGGCCCTCTAATATTAGATCGGCATAAGAATATTTAACTCCTTAAATTTTTCTTCAGAACAACTTCAAAGTTATGCTCCTTTAATTAAAAATGCTCAGAAACATAGTGTCACAGTATTTGAAAACTAGAATATCAACTGTCTTTCTCGGGCTCACCGAGCTATTTTTATAGGAAATGACATAAATAATATTGAATAAAAGTAGGCATAGGTGTCTTCTATAGTCAAAATCAAACTAAAAATCCTGTTGAGGACTCATGATTTGCTGAAGGCAAATCAAGAGTCCTTATCCTTATAGAAATCTGCTTCTTGGATTTTAGCTTTGACCACGTGCATAATCACTTCCAGTTTTTTACTCAGCCTTCGTGGATGACAAGGAATGATGCAGGAGAGTTTTGGAGTCTAACCATATACGTATTTCCCTCAGATGACACTTGTAACCTATTTAAACACCAAGATGGCTACAAAACATATGACTAGCTACAGAATGACTGCATTTTGTAGCTAAAACTACTCAGAAATCAATAAGACAACAAAATCACAAAAGTACAACAATTTAGTCATTGCATGTATTATTAAAGCAATTTTAATCATTATTATTGATCTTTTAGGCCTCTAAATGATAAAGGATTGATGGAATGAAGTGGAGTTTGGTAAAAAGAAAAGACATTTTTAGGGCTCAACACTTCCTGTGATTGAAGGAGGGATTATTCCATGGGGGAAGAAATTTGTTCAGATTTGCATTATACCTACATTATTACAGACCTATACATTCATGTTCTTCATTTTTCATGATTATTTAGTCATACTGCTAAAAATCACCATTTGTATTCAGGGTGAATTCCTAGAAACCCTTCCCGGGTCCTCTAGCTTTTGTATAAAGAAGACTAGATCTCAATTTTATGAGCATATTGTTTAATAAAATATCAGATCTATGTGTCTCTGCCATTTATGTTCACAAACCCTCTTTTATACTGCACAGTCACTTTTATGCAGAAATTCATATGTTATAGTGATTGGGGTTTTAGCTCTTTTTAGCAATACTAGGTGTGGGAGATCTGTTTAACCCACCTAGTTTGATTTGTTTCAGCTCAATTCTTGGGTTTAGGTTTTGTATTGACTGATATATAGGATCCAAGGGTTAATTTCATTATTTTATAGCATATGTTGCTGGGAATGCGTTTTTAGTGCATGTTTGCTGAGCAGTCCCGATTTTGGGATATTACAGGTTTTTGGATTTTTAGGGTTTTCCATTGCTCCTGAATAATAAATAGGCCTTTGATCCTCACTGTAACATAGTTCAGAGGAGTTCAAAGGCATGTATCTACCACATATATTCTTAGATATAATCTACCATCACACAATCTAGTATATTTCCATTCTGTCTGTAAGCTTATTTCAGTTATTTGATAGTAATGAAATGGAGCTTTATTTATGCTACATCTCTGTGTTTATTTTTATTTCTATATTTTATTATATTCCTGCATAAGTCTGGATCAATTTTAGTTTTAATATAGCTGATAAACCTCCCTTTATACATATATATTCCTTGTCCTAGAACTAATTTGAACTCACTAAGCCTTGGAAGAACCATTGTGGTTAAATTTTTACTAAAGAAAGAGTTATTGTGGTGTTACAACTGGGAGGTTCTTGATAAATCCCTTGAGAAATGGACTTTTCTTCCTACCATATGTTGATTGTTTGTTAGTGAGAAAAATCTTGAGAAATTACCTCCTTAGACTTTGAATTCGACTTAGAGGTGGTTACCTGGAAGAAATATTGCAATGTAGTTGGCCTATGGTTGGGTGGAGAGTTGAAGTCCTTCCCTCAGTTTCCAGTCATTAAGTTATACAAATTAGTGTGTTTACTTGTGTTACTATTGCACTATGAATGCTAAATGTTATTATTTTGGGTTATAATGATGAATGTATTAACATTACTCATGGAGGAATTGTTTTCTTCTTTATTTCCTTTGACGAGATACATGTGTTTTTTTCCATGGTTCGAAAGAAATTTCTATCTTACTTGTGACTACTGATAAACTCTTGAATTCATGGTAACTTACCTAATATGTATGGCTAAATTCTTGAGTTCAATTGACTATCATTGTGTGTGATTTTATTGTTGATATACTTGAATGTTATGAATACCTATTACATATATACTAGTCGAAGTCTATGGTTGCTATGTACAAGGAATTTCATATTAGTGACTCTCATAAAGCCCATGTTTAGGCATGTTGAAGGTCTATTATTTTCTATAGCTATGTTTAATGCTTGGAGCATTGGTGTGGGATGTGGGATTTATCCATGTTATGCTAATAGTGCAAAGCAACACTAGTTATCTGTAATGGCTCTGTAAGCCATTAGAGTCCTTAAGACTCTAAGTGTAGTCATCACTAAATGTAGGGCTTGCACACATGATGAATCAGTCCTAGAAGTATTGCAACAAAGTCTGGTTAGTGTAGACTAATAAATTTCTACCAAGAGACATAGATATTTGTGTCTTAAGAAATGGATATGTGCCTCTATGGGATCAAAAACTAGTGTTTAATGACCAAGCTGAAAATTGAAGGGAATGGATAATGGGAAAGTTACCAGTATTTGTTTTTGATATTCACATCACGTCGCACCAAGGTTGAGAAGGGAATTAAAGGTGGAGTAGGCACAAATGATAGAGGGTGCGAGATGGGAAAGTGCTTGTCACCTATTGCGTGGACTTTCCATCGTTCTACAGAGGAAAGAATATGGTGTCACCTTCCATAAGCATATTGGTATGGTTGATGGAGTGTGTGATATAATGTTCTCTCCATTTTTAGATGGGAAAGTGTTGTCTTGCACGAAGGTCTAGGACTAGGTGGGACCCATGAATTAATTTGAGGTGGAAATTGACACTCAAGATATGAACGAAGTGTGCTTATGACATAACAATGTTTCCAATGAGGCATGTTGTCAGTGTGACATGTGGCAGGTGGAGATGACCCTTTTGGGTGGTCAAGCGACCAATTTTTGAATGACATGTGGCACAAATAGAGGATGCCATGCGGATGGGTGATGTCACCCTGATGTCATTATGTCATTAGAAAGATACCGTAGAACTGGGTAACGTGGAGGTTAAGCTGATGTGGCAATAAAAGACACATGGATAAGGCATCATGTAGTTCCTATTGATCTAATGAATGTAATGTGCATTAGGCTAGAAAATGCACGTGCGTTATTTCCATCACTATCGCCCAATAGGATCTAACACCTCTACGCTAATTGATTGATGGTTGTAGATTTCCTTGGGAACAAAAATACTCAAATTATAATCCATGAAGGGTTACCTGTAGAAATTATACAAAAATATGTATAACAGTGGATTCAATCCAATCATGTGATATGCTAAAGAAAGATATTGAATTCTTCTACAAATTAATTGCGAAAAATAAACATGATCACACAATCACACCAAGTAAAGAAAGAAGCAAATCAATCCACAACACAAATATTTTTCCTGGGGAAAGCTTGTTGCTCAAAACACCTCTATCTTCTATTGTATATTCAACCAAGGAATCATGAAACAATACAATGCACTCTTCTCACAAGAGTCTTCAGCACTCTACCAACTGTCTCACACTAATCTAGGCAAAATCGACCAACAGTTAGCCAATTTCCTGCCTCTTCTTAGCCTGTCTTTCTTGCACAATTTTGATAGAATTAATTCCCTATTATTTAGGAATTTAAACTTTCCAAAATTGTGCAATTCTCATGGGTAATCCTATGGGTGTATTACTGCATGCGGGAAATTTTCCAATAACACAACTCAATTAACTCAAATTAATTGAGTTAATTGATTTCTCATGCATTAAGCTAATACACTAACTGAAACTTGGACTCTAAAACATATAGAATCACTCTGCATGCCTCAAAAACCACCCTCAACTCGAATTTCATGAGCTAAATTAGTTTATCACACTCAGTTAACTATTACAAGTGATTATGAGATAAGATTACAATTTATTGTCCAATTTAATTAAGGGAAAATAAAATTAGACACACATTTCTTGTTGACTTTTCAACACTCCCTCTCAACAAGAAAGGGATTATCAGCTACCCTGATCCTGCCTCTGTGGTATTTGAATTTTCTCTTGGAAAGCAACTTCATCAGAATATATGCATCCCAATCCTCCGTGGGAATGTATTGAAGTAACATAATGCATCTCTGAACCCAATCTCTAAGATGGTTGTACCAGATGTCAATATTCTTGGACCTGTCATGAAATACTGGATTAACCGAGAGTTTTATGCGACTCTGGTTATCACAATGTATCACCATCGAATCCATCTAATGACCAAAAAAACCAAAAAGAAACTTCCTCATCCATGTGGCCTCACATGCAGCCTGACTTTCTTCCATGTACTCTGCCTCGACTGAACTGAGTGCAACTTATCTATGCTTCCTGCTATACCAAGAAACTCTTGTCAATCCTATGCTAAAAATCCCTCCTGATGTGCTCTTTCTGTCTAATGGATTGCCTACCTAATCTGCATTGGTGAAGCCTTGAATCTTCACTCCCTGTGTCCGTTTGTACCATAATCCATACTTTGTAGTGCCCCTGAGATATCTCAAGAGATGCTTCCTTACCTTCCAAAAGAGCTTGGTCAGCTTAACCATAGCTTGACTAAGTTGGTTAACTATGTAGCATATGGTTAGTCGTGTGTTCACCAAGTACATGAGTGAACCCACAAGCTTCCTATAAACAGTAGAGTCTAATACCTCACCTGAAGTAGCATCCTCCTACCTCCAGTTTCCTGCAAAAGGAGTCTCCATGTGGAAATTCCTTAGAATATATTTGGCATACTTGCCTTGAGAAACAAATAGCTCCCCATCCCACTGCCATATCTCCAAACCAAGGAAATAGTGAAGGAGTCACATGTCCTTCATCTCAAACTCTCTTTCAAGATCCTCTTTGCAATAAGTTATGAGCTACTCATCACCTGTTAGAATAAGATCATCAACATAAAGTACAATAATCAAAAGCTTACCATCAACCACAATCTGGTATAGGTTCGCATCTTCTTCACTCTTTGTGAAGCCCAACCCAGTGAAATATCTGTCAATCCCAGTGTACCAAGAACGAGGTGCTTGCCTCAGCCCATACAATGCTCTCTTGAGTTTACACACATGCAACTCACTATCAAAGGTCTCAAAACCTTTTGGATACTTAATGTACACTTCTTCCACAATAACTCCATAGAGAAATGTAGTCTTCACATCCATCTGATGTATCTGCCACCCCATCTGCGTTGAGAGTGCAAGGATAGATCTGATCAATGAGTATCTTGCAATGGGTGCAAAAGTAACCTCATAGTCAATCCCCTCAACTTGTGAGAATCCCCTGGCTACAAATATAGCCTTTTAATTATCCACACTCCCATTCATTGCCTGCTTCACTTATAAATCCATCTAGATCCAAACACTAGCTTCCTGACTAGTCTTGGGACAACTTTCCATGCACTATTCCTGACGATGGAGTCATACTCCTCAACCATGGCGTCAACCCAAGTTTTTTGCTGCACTTCTTCCTCAAAAGAGGATGGTTCTGTCACAATACACTTGCTCATAAGAGTCATGTATCTAGTAAACATGTCTGGAGTCTGTCTTTGTCTGCACAGTGATGTAGGTGATCCTATATGTTCTGCCGCATCAAGTCTCAATTTGTCAGCTTATGTGGTGCACCTCCTACTATTTCAGGTGGATGGCTCTGCATGAGTGGATTCTGCCACTCCATGATCCTCCGCATGTGGCTTCTCCACATCTTGAGGTTCATCCTTTGGAATGAATATTTCCTCATCTACATGATATAAAGATCCCTCTCAAGGGACAATTGCATGGATTTCTCCTCATCAAATTTTACATCATGTCTGACAACAATCATCCTGTTATTCGGAAAATACACCCAATAGTTGTGGGGAGTATTAGTATACCCCAAAAATATCCCAATCTCAGCTGTTTGTTCTAGCTTTTTTCTAGAATCTTTGGTAACATGGAAATAGACAAATGAGCCAAAAATTTTAAAATATGAAACATCGGGTTTCTTACCAAAAAAATCCTCCTCTAGTGTACTCATGCCAAGTATCCGATGAGGACTACAGTTCTACACAAATATTTTTGTGTTGCATGCCTCTGCCTATAGATGCAATGGTAGACCTTCATCATGTAACATCACTTATGCCACACCCACAATTGTTCTGTTCTTTCTTTCTGCAACCCCATTCTATTGTGGGTTATGACATGCAATCAATTCTCTTTGAATTCCTTATTTTGCACAGAAGTTCTTAAATTCATTGGAGATGTACTCACCACCATTATTTCTCCTTAGAGCCTTCACATGCTTCCCCGTATCTTTCTCAACCAGTTCTTTGAAATCACAAAATTTTGAGAACGTCTGATCTTTCTTCTGCATGAAGTAGATCCAATACTTTCTAGAAAAATAATCAACAAAAATCACATTATACCTGTGCTTTGTTGTAGAAGCTGTAGAGAATGGTCCACACACATCTGAGTGAACTCTCTCAAGTATTTCCACTGCTCAGTTCTCCTTCTTGTGAAAATTTTACTTTGTATACTTCCCCATGGTACATCCCTTGCATGTGTCTATCTACGCAAGAGTACCCTTTGGAAGTCCCATATAAATCTGTTGCATGACCTTCAAAGCACCGTGGCGTAGATAGCCCAATCTCTTGTGCCATAACTCACCCTCATCCTGACTCACCACTCTCTTTTATTTACTCATCAACACTGCACAACCATCTACATAAAGTTTGTAGAGATTATTCACATGAATCCCAATCTTCTTAACTTTTCTTGTGGCTTTGTGATGAAGGAATTATTTCTCTTCACTGAAAACCACATCATATCCTCTATCCTCCAACATAGCAACTAAAACTAAATTATTTTTCAAGCTTGGTACATGCATGACATAATTTAATAAGAAAGGTTTACCTAACTGTCTCTGGAAAGTAACTGTACCAATCCCGATAGGGCTATACCTCCTATCATCACCCATATTAATGTGCATCTGAATATCCTTCTCCTACAAGATATTAAAGAGTTCTTTATCTCCCATCATGTCGAAAGATGCACCAATATCTACGTACCACACTGATCCCATCACACTAGACATAATGCATGTGATGAGTGAGAAGTCTAACTCGAACTATGAAGCCAAAGATTCACCCATTGTAGATCCTAAAGCCTTCTTGTTGTTATTCTTCTTCTATGGACAATTAGTGGCATAATGTCCATGCTTGTGATAGTGAAAAAAATTCACTCCGGACATGTCATGCTTCTTGCCTTATTTGTCGATCTCAGATTTGGAATATAATTTCTTTCCCTTCCCCTTTTTTTCCTTACTAGCCAAGGCACAATTTTCCTCATCATCTGTCTTAGATGAGGATCCATCCTTGGTCTTCCACCTAAATTATTCTTGTACTAAATCCGACCAAAGTCGCTCCCAATCTGGTAGCTTCTCCCTCCCATTGACAGAGTTCTAATAACTATGCCAACTCTTGGGAAGGCCTAGAAGTGATAGGATCACCAAGTCATCATCTGCTACAGTAATCCTGACATTCCAAATCTCATCTCGACATTGGATGAACTTGGTCAAATATTTCAGAATAATGTGACCTTTCTCCATTTTTATTTTCCTCATCTTTTCCTTCAATGCCAACTTTCTGTGGTCACTGCTACTTTGAAATAGATCTGTCAAAACCTTCCACATTGAATATGGAGTCACTTTTCCATGGAGACTCGAGATAATGTGATATTGAACTCCCTCTAATATGATCCTCCTTTCCTTTGCAACCTTCTTTTTCCAAGCATTAAGAAGAGTAACGTCTACTGTTGCAGGCTTGGGAATATCATTATCAATGAATTTTTTCAACCCGTTGTTCTCCATAATTGCCTCCATTCTATCTTTCCATGCAATATAATTAGAACTACCCTCGAGTTCATATTCCAAACTTAATCCATTGAAAGCCATCTTGATATTCTTGTCGCACCAAATAATACTTTTGCAAATTCAAATGTTGTTCAACACAAACTCAATTTCTTCTCCACTATAGTGATTTCTTGCGCTCTGATACCATGTGGAAATTATACAAAGAATATGTATACCAATGGATTCAATCCTATCATGCGATATGCTAAAGCAAGATACTGAATCCTTCTACAAATTAATTGTGAAAAATAAACACAATCGCATAATCACACCAAGTAAAGAAAGAAGAAAATCAATCCACAACACAAATATTTTTCTTGGGGAAAGCTTGTTGCTCAAAACCCCTCTATCTTTTATTTTATATTCAACCAAGGAATCATGAAAAAATACAATTCACTCTTCTCATAAGAGTCTGTTGCACTCTACCAACTGTCTAATACTAATCTAGAAAAAATCAACCAACACTTAGCCAATTTCCTACCTCTGCTTAGCCTGCCTTTCTTGCGTAATTATGATAGAATTAATTCCCTATTATTTATGAATTTCAGCCTTCCAAAAATGCGCAATGCCCATGGGAAATATTATGGGTGTATTACTGCATGCAAGTATTTTGCTAATAATGCAAATGATAGTTAACATCCCTTTAATCTCTTTCTCAACTAGATATTCATCATAATTGAAATGCATGCAGCTATTAATAGTAAAACATCAATTACTTGACAAATCACTGCATGTGAATTAAATCTGATTTAATTCACTTGACCTCTCACTAGTGCAACAATCAGTTAGAACTATTTTAACTTATTTTAACTCAATTAATTGAGTTAATTGATCTCTCATGCATTAAACTAATACACTAACTGAAACTTGGACTCTAAAAAAAACATAATCACTCTGCATGCCTCACTAACCACCCTCAACTCGAATTTCATGAGATAACTGAGTTTATCACACGCAGTTAACTATTACAAGTGATTATGAGATAAGATTACAATTTATTGTCCAATTTAACTAAGGGAAAATTAAATTAGACATACATTTCTTGTTCACTTTTCAACATTACCCGATGCATCCAATGGTCTGTATTATTCACATCAAACAGGTGATATTCAAGCGGTGCATTCCTACCATGGGCATGATGTTGACAAAAGCCACAGAGTAGACAAAAGGAAAAAGATGGGAATTACTCCAATGTCGAGATGAGATTTGGGCATGATTTGGATGATTGCGTTGATAACCTCATTAACCATGGCATGATGGCATGGTTAATGGAAGATGTGATGTGGATAACATTATGATTACCTAACGAAAATGTTTATGTAGCATCGCAGATGTTTGGAATGGGGCATGCCTAAGAGATATGGCACATTGGCATGAAAGTGCTATGGTTCAAGGACGTAATGAGTGGCACATTGGCATGAAAGTGCTATGGTTCAAGGACGTAATGAGTGGCACATTATACCATGAGTGATGTCGAAGAGCCATGTGGTAGTGAATTGCTGATGTGGAAAGGTATAATTGGGTAATCTTCAAATAAGCATAAATTTTAATACATGAGTTATATTGAGATAAAGTGTATATAGTTGGAAAGATATCAACGATATGAACATGATGGTGTCATCCAAGGTGAGTTTCACACACTTTGGGTGGGAATATTTTTTGTAACCTCATTTCCATGATGATAAAATGGAGGTTGTGTTAATGGAAGGTAACACCTCCTGCTAGGATTGGAAAGTACAAGGGGGTGGGAGGGAGCATCACATCTAAGATTTTCTTGTGTATTTAGTCCCTCTATGTGACACATATGGTATAGAAACATTGTATCAGATCAAAAATTCCTTTGAGGGTTCTAATTTGAAAGAGAACCTAAGAAAAATTATTTTCCTTTCGGTTTGTGCCATGAATCATATGCATAATGATATTGTGGAACCCCAAAATATCACTAACTTTCATATACCCCATTAGTATGTTAATGAAATACCTTTGAGAATGGTATATGCTCCTATCTATTTTTTGTCATATGACTGAGGGTATATACAAAACTATCCTCTAGGATTCCTCTGGGAAAAAAATAAGGCCCCAACACCTATATCCCCTTATTATTATTATTATAAACATTTTTTTCAAATATATTAATAACAAAAAAATAAAAATCTCTCTCTCTCTCTCTCTCTCTCTCTCTATATATATATATATATAAACAACACTTTCCTGGAGCTCTTCAATACACTTACCATCCTACTCACTCCCACCATCACCACAACCTGAAAAGCATATTTTCTAGTATTCAAAACGCATTTCACTTGTTCATATGCCTAAATTGATTTCAACTTCACTTATCATCCACGTAAAAATTATATTTTCCATCCACCATATCCACCTACAAAATTATCCATAATCATCCCTTTGCATACCTCAAAAGCTACAAAATGAAAAATTGTGCACCCAAACAGGCACCTATAATTAACAATGGGAAGCTATAGAAAAGCGATATTTTTATGCTACTACAAGTAGTTTAGTAAGGCATCCTATAGCACCTAGTTATTTAATATTCAACCAAAATTTACATTTAAGGATTAAAGGGAACCTATTACACTTGAATCCAACATCTCAAGGAACTATATTCCATTATAAATATAAAAATAATTTGCTATATGATGCTCTACATCCATATAGGAAGCTAAGGAGGCTAAAATAGTACTTTTTTTATGCCCAAATCAACAAATAAAACACTACAAAAATTCTATAATTCCATCAATTCATCAATAAGATCACCGTGGAACCTATATCACATGCATAAAAGTTGAACAAAATGATAATTATCTCACTAACATTGTGTTCAATTTTTGTAGGCATATCAACAAACACAAAGTCCCCACATTAACTAATGAGATGGGCATTGAATCTCCAATCAAGGGGCGCATCTAAATTTGTGACTAAAGAAATCAATAGTCGGTAAGGAAAACAACATTTTATGTAGTCACTTAGAAAAATAATTGGAAATATATCTATGGTATGAAATATCACATTAAAAGAATGGTGTTGATAATCCAAAGGCCACAAGTGTTTGAAATTATTAGGATAAGGTACTCAAATCCACCTAAACTCATCATCATGAGTACAAGGAAAGCATTCTAAAACAATAAAGACACCCTCCAATCTTGTACACACAAACAATGTAGCTCTTAAACTTTATAAAAATAGGGCTAGTAAGATATATTGTGTACTATAGAGGCGAGGAAGGTAGTTTTGATCCACAAAATCATGGTTTAGAGAGGAGAATTGCTTTAGAGACTAGCTCATGGTTACACAAGGGTGATACAAGTTATAGGAGTGTGGTGTGAAAAGTTAGTATCAGAGGCATACCCTCTAAATTTTTGTGTTTATCTCTTCCATTTCCATTGAAATTATGTCTTAGTATAATAAATAATTGTTAAGAGGACAAATCCCAGGCCCCTTGGCTTACAATTTCACCAATGGCTATTTAAGTTTCCATTTTTAAAACTCTCTAAAACTAGTCACTATTATAAAAGAAATTATCCTGAGAGTGACTACAAAATCAACTTTGATCTCACCCAAAGTTTGTTTATAGATTTCCAAAGCCACTAGTTTTAGAAAATACTTACACTTAGAAACTATTATAGATATTGAATCTATGAATTTTTGTGTACATAAGGTTGCCATCGAATAGCCTTAGAGTGTACCACCTTTTCATTAAAAAAACTAGATTTTGGCTCAAAAATAGAGTCTATCCCTAGATACCTTTGACCCCCAAGCATTGTCACAAAAATGGTGAAACCCTATCTTCATGTGGAAAGTGTGAATTATATCTTTGGTCTCAAATTTAGAATTATAAATGATAATAATTATATAGGAAGCATTGGTGCACCATCATTTTAGGTTTCTTCACTAGTTTAGGAATGTGTTCCATTAGAGGCCTATAGAGAATCTCCACATTCCCTACTTTATATAACAATCCTTGATAAAAATGAGAACTATAGTAAAGAAAGAAAAGGAGGAAGCATTGGTGCACCATGGCCTCATAAAACTCATAGTTTATTAAGCCTTATAGAGGTAGCCAATAAAGTTCTCAAAGGAAGAATTAAATAAAATTTTATAGAACAATTTACAGCCTCGCAACTAGTAGTTGAAGAGCCTATCCTTGAGAGGGATCTTGGGAGAAATGAGAAGGATGGTATTGTTGAAAAATACAGGAGAAGGAAATTCCTTAAGGGAATATGGGTAAAATATGAGGATAAAGACACAACAAAAACACAGCTAAAAATGGGGACATTTGAAAACAATCCCTGAAAAATTAGAGAAAGAGGTTAATCTATAGGAAGAGGAGGGAAAACCTCAAGAAGGGATAGGAAAATTTCCCAAACAAATCTCAAGATAATCACCCTTATTTCAAACATAATAGTAGACTTAGAGGATGATCTTAGTCCCACAAAAGACCCAACATATTCATAATGAAATTTATTTTGAGTTAGTTGGAAGTAGCAATGACTAAGGCCCTCAAATGTAAAAAAATAGCCAAAAATAAGAGCATAAAATTGGAATATATTGATGGTTAGGGGCGGGGGGAAGTGGGGACTGATGTGTTTGAATAGAAAATTAGCTTGCGAATTTGCAAAAAAAAATTCAAATCATGAAAATTTAAAGTATGGATTGTGTTATATTCTTTCCACAACTAGTGGGCGGACCCGCCCATGGTTTTGTGAATGGGTTTGCAGATGGTTTTGGGGCATGATGGTTTACGGCCCTTGGTATTTTGTAGGTCCGGTCAAGGGAACTATGGTTATGTTCTAATCCAGGGTTAATGGATTGGGGTTTATGTATGCTTCATCATGTATATATATGTGTTGTAACACTAAAAGGAATATAATGAAAAATCAAGCTGGTCGTCCCGATTTGGGATCTAGGGGAAAATCTCTGTGTTTATCTGTTTTATGTTTTATGCTCTCGCTATTGTTTATTTTCTTATTTAAATATTTGTTCATAGATAATTTCTATACAGGGTTAAAACCTACATTTGGTATCGGAGCAATTTCGGCTTCAAGGGGATGCCTTTGCTGCTGAGGGGTTTTTTTCTCGGGCCTGAGGTAGACCCTGTTCAGTGAGAGATCTGTGGGATTTATTCTTGCGGTGAAAGAAGATGGCGAGCGATGGGAAGATAAAGATCGAGAAATTTAATGGTCAGAGTTTTGAGTTGTGGAAGCTCAATATGGAGGATCTGCTGGTGGATAAGGACCAATGGATCAAGGTAGATCTGGGTACTAAACCAATAGAAATCAATATCATGTGCAAAAGTGTATCTAACATGGTTTTTAATTATGTTTGTGTGTTTTCTATTTGATTTAGATTTTGTTCATACAGCTGCGGAAACTTGTCACTTTCCGCAGCCGCTGCAACTTTCCGCGGCTATTTTGTGGAAATCAATGTTACAGGTGTCAACGAAGGAAACGAGCCACATGGGCAGGCTAGGAATGACAAGGACATGGTTCGTGTCCTATTGGTTCAATGAAATTCGTCAAGGAAAGCCGCGGTCAAAGCCATCCACGTGGAAGTCAACTGTGGAGTTCTATGTCGGCCGGACTCTGTTTCGTGGCATAGAAACATCCATACGGCCGTTTCCCAAGCTTGTGGAAGTTAATTGACATCTGTGCAAAGTTCTGGAGTTGAATTTAAGCGCCCACCTTCCATAGATCCGTTTCCCAACATGGCCATACTCCTAAATCCGTGGCCTTAGTGGTCTACGTGTTGGCTGCTATCATAAACTTCAGGAAACAGTTACATTTTATTGCTTTATAAAGAGCGTTTGCATACGCACGTAGAGTTAGTGAATGTGAGTTGATAGTTGTTAGTTGTTAAGTTGATGTGCGTACTCTGTTATGTGGTGATTACGCTGCCTTGAGCCGTAATACCACCAGCCTGTAATGACTTTCTTTTTAATGTTAAAAACTCTGTTTCATAACTTAATTCATGTTTGAAGATCATACCAGAGCTGCGTAGAGGGCCCCTGCTCAGCCGAGGTTCTGTGTATTAATGTATATATTTTTCATTTCATTTCTTTAAGTAGTCATTGTATCATAACCCATTACATGTTCATATTTCATAGTTGTTTTATTTCTGTTCATACATTTCTGTAATTTCCATTGCATTTCTGTCTTTTATGTTTTTATGATTGTTAAGACACTGATCAGTTTTCTTGTGCAGGTTTTAGGTAGACACCCCGGGGCATTTTCATAGTATTTTCGCTAATGATATGAAACTGATATTATTCTGCTGCTAGTTTTCTTTCACAGTCTTTGTTTAACTTCAGCTTTGTTTTGTGCATTTCAGTTTTGTTTATCTGATTCAATAGTTAAAATTAGACATATTAAGCTACTCATAGTGTCTTCAGCTACCTCCGAAAGCCACAGCTGGACTGATGGTGAGGGGCTGCATGATGAGATGTGTATTTTAGTATTAGTTTCCTTTCTGCAAAATTAGATATATTAAGCTGCTCATAGCGTCTTCAGTTTCCTCTGAAAGCCACAACTGGACTGATGGTGAGGGGCTGCATGATGAAGTGTGTAGTTTAGTATTAGTTTCTTTTCCGCAAACTTAAATATATTGAATCATGTATGACATCTTCAATTGCCTCCGAAAGCCATAGCTGGACTGATGGCGAGGGATTGAATCATGTGTATATGGTTTAGTATTAGTTTACTTTCTGCAAATTAAATATCAGTTACACAAGTTGTTTATGATTACTTCCACAAGTCATAGCTGGTCTAATGATGAAGGGTCAGAAAATGAATTGATGTAATCAGGTTTAGATTTCTTTCATTGCAACTTTGAATTTCCATAAGCGTAGTTTCTTTTGTGTTCAGTTGGCAGCAAGAATAGTTTAGTTTTCATATTCACTAGTTTCTTGTTTTGATTCATTAGATTAACAGCACTTTCCATTTCAGAAGTTTACTTTCTTTTGTCATTGTAATTTCAATTTTCTTTTGAAGTTTCGAGATTGGTAAATCATTATAGGGGATATCACTTCCTTGAACAATTATAACCAAGCTTGTTTCTCACTTTAGAATTTCCATTTCACCTTAGAAAGACCATAAACGACAAAAAGATAAGAAAGAGGTTATCTTGCACATATAGTGCACCGCACTTCATCAGCTTACGATTCCCGGATTGACAATTAAATGCAGCAATTTAGGACACACTAAATTGACCAAACATTTTGGCGCCGTTGCCGGGGAAGTGTAACTAGGTAGCCAATTTCTTAGAAAAAAAAAACACATAAAATCATAAAAGAAGGGAAAACTTGATAACTTCTTGAAGCATGCTCTCCTCTTGCACCTAGTGTGATCTGGAGGATCAGAAAAGAGAGTTATTGGTTTAGTAATTTCTTAAGTATGCTCTCTTCTTGCACCTAGTGTGATCTGGAAGATCAGAAAGAGAATTATTAGCCCAACTTTTATTAAAAATATATAAAAAATGACATGCATAGAGCAAGAGATTCTAGGGGAAGGTTTATAGCTAAAGCCAAGAGTTCGATTTTTACAACTCCATCTTCTTCAAGGCATAGACCAGATTCACCATCATCTACCCCTAGCCTTAAGATTTTCGGAAGCCAAAGAACAGCTGAATTAGAGGATTCTCCTACACCACCTACTAAAGCCTACTTAGAAAACAAAGAAACTTTCTCTCATCCTTCCTTGATAGAAGAACTAGAGGACTACAAGGACTCTAAAGAAACTATCATGGCAGAGGAAGTAATAAATAGAGGTGGAGGTAGAGGAGGAGGAGATAATGAAGATAACAATGGTGAAGGAAATAATGGTAGAAATAGGGACGATTTTCTTGGATTCGCTATAGTTGATGAGGAAACTCATGCAACAATGAAAAATATTTCACCATCTGTTCTCCCTAACTTTTATGGATTACGAAGTGAAGATCCTGAAACATTTCTGTTTGAGTTTAAAGTAGTGTGCCGAACTTATGACTACATGGAAGATTCTCAAAAACTCAAACTATTTCCTTCAACCTTGAAGGGATCTGCTTTGAAATGGTTCATGGGATTAGCCACTCAATCTATCAGGACTTGGAATGATATGAAACAAACATTTTTGGATAGATACTTGGATTATTGTATGCCCACCAATCACAAGGATGAGGTATTCAAAATGATGCAAAGAGAAGATGAAAATTTGGAAGACTTAATTGAAAGATTTCAATACAACTTGAAAAGAGCAAAGATGAGCAACTTAGATAATGAAACCTTGAAAGCCCTCCTATTAAAAGCCATTAGAGATGAATGGATAGACATTTTAAATATGATGGGTAAAGGAGACATTTCTCAACTCCCATTTCATGATATAACAGAACTATGTATCCAATTCTCAAGGGGAAGATCTAAAACTGGAAAAGGGCCTAGGGATTCTTCTCTTATTAGGGCTAACAAATCTGCAACTGGATCAGTAAGTAGGGCAGAGATTGGTAATATGTTTGATGAGTTTAAAACTGATATCTTAGGGGGTCTTAGTGAACAACTAGACACCCTTAAAATCCAAAACAAGCAGAAAGCAGAAACAGATGCTTTAGCCATCTTTTGTCCGAAATGTAGAAAGAAACATGCTTTAAGGGAATGTCCCTTGGATGCAAAAGTTGTAGAAACATGGATGATTTGCTCAGAAAATCATGAAATCAAGGATTGTCCTTCAATCCCTGGACTCAAAGTTGTTTTTCAAGAAGATCCAAATTCAATAGAATCTCTCTGTTTTGTCGCAAGGAGACCTTGGCAGGGACAACAATCTCAAGGGTTTAATAACTCTATGAATCTTCAAACCCCACCAAATTGGACTCCTTGGCAACAACCTTGGCCCCAACATCAAAACTCATATCAGCCATGGGTACAAGGAATGCAAAATCCTTATGGAAGATTTGCTCAATTTTATCAATATCCTCCATCTTTTCAAAACCAACAAGCTCTACAATTTCCAAGCCAAAATCCACAACAATTTTCATTGCCATTTCCACAACATCAACCTTCTCAACAAAATACAAATCCTCAACTCATGCTCCCATACCAACAAAAGACAAATCAACTTTTAGCTCAGCCATTGCCAAATCCTAACAATAAGAATCCTCAAACTACTTATATGGTAGAAGGACAACAATTTCCTACCTATATGATTGTTCCTCTCAACGATGTACAACTCAGATCTGGTAGAGTTTTAGAAAAACCTTCTATAGACATTCAAGAGCAAGATACCTCTGAGGAGGACTCTCTTCAAGTCAATAAGGGTTCTAAGGAAGAATCTCTTCAAAATTCAAAAATTCAAAAAGAAAAAGAAAAGCTAGCATCCACAACTCCTATAGTTGAGCAACATGTATCTTCATCTACACCTCCTTTTCCGGAAAGACTACAAATTGATAAGGGGGTGGAAAAACAAAATTTGTTGCCTAACTATGACTTTCTAGATGAATTGAAGAATGTTTGTATCAAGATTCCATTGCTACAAGCCATTCGAGAAATTCCTATTCTAGCAAAAACCATAAAGGAGTTGAGTTTCAAAAGACCAGGAAGAAAGCTAAAGGACACAAGAAGAATCTACCTGGTAGGAAAGATTGCAGACATTATGATGGGAAAAATTACCATGCAGAAGTATGTAGATCCCGGAAGTCCAATTGCCAAGACACATATAAATGGGATAGAAATTCCAAACACATTGATTGACTTAGGGGCTGCTATCAACATTATGAGTAGACAGACTATGGAACAGTTAAAACTTCCTAACCTTCTCTTTACACCTACTTTATTGCAACTTGCAGATCGATCGGTTATTAAACCAGATGGTGTATTAGAAGATATTTCAGTCTCCTTAGATTCTTGGGAATATCCAGTAGAATTTATGATTTTGACTCCCAAGAATAATCTAGGAGGACATCCAATTATCTTAGGAAGACCTTGGCTGGCCACAACTGATGCTTTTATTAGTTGTAGATCTGGAGACATGTACATTTCTAATGGTAATTCGACAAAGAAATTCAATTTGTATCCTCCCGCAAGAGCAATTACAGAAATAGGAGACAATGAATGGGTCGATGATGAGAACACTATACAACCCGTCTTTACCATTTCTGAGATTAGTGAGGATAGTCAAATTCTGAACACATTAGAAAATTTTGAAGTAACTTCAGAATATGACCCCACACAATTTCAGTTGGAATCTGACATAGAATATTTATCATCAAGACAAATGTCTCTTTACTCTATGGAAGAATTTGGTAATTCTGCTTTTGAGATTTTTCCAGAAAAGACATTGAATATCAACAAACATCTGGAGAAGTCACAACAAGAAGAACTAACCAGAATCTTGCAAAAACATTCTACCGCATTTGCATGGGAGTATACTGACATGAAGGGTATTGATCCTAAGACTTGCATCCATCATATATATATTGAGGAAAACAGTAGACCAATCAGACAACCTCAAAGAAGGATGAATCCAAATCTTAGGGAGATAGTGAAAGAAGAGCTCCAAAAACTTCTCAATGTAAACTTCATTTATCCAATTTCGGATAGCCGATGGGTTTCTCCTTTGGTTATAGTACCTAAAAAGAATGGTAAATGGAGAGTATGCATTGATTACAGGGAGTTGAACAAAGCAACTTTGAAGGATCACTTTCCTTTGCCTTTTATTGATCAGGTATTAGATACATTAGCAGGTAAAAAGTACTTTTCATTTTTGGATGGTTTTAGTGGCTATAATCAAATTCAGGTAGCACCCGAAGATCAAGATAAGACCACATTCACCTGTCCATGGGGAACTTTTGCCTATCGAGTACTTCCTTTTGGGTTATGTAATGCACCCGCAACATTCCAAAGAGCAGTACTAGGAATTTTTTCTGATCTAATCCATGATTGTGTAGAGGTTTATATGGATGATTTTGCAGTTTATGGTAATTCATTTGAAGAGGCATTAGAAAATTTGGAAAAAGTTCTTATAAGATGTAAAGAAACAAACCTTTCATTAAGCCATGAAAAATGCTTTATGATGTTTACTGAAGGGATTGTTTTAGGACATCATATTTCAGGAGATGGAATTAAAGTTGATAGATCAAAAGTTGAAGTTATCTCCAAGTTGCCTATTCCAAATTTTCAAAGAGATGTTAGAAGTTTTCTAGGATTTACTGGTTACTATAGAAGATTTATAGAGAACTTCACTAAAATAGCATCTCCACTCTTCAAGTTGCTTACAAAAGACTGTGAATTTAAATGGGATCCCGATTGTCAATCCGCTTTTGAAACTTTGAAAACAAGAATATCTGAAGCACCTATCTTGAGAGGACCAAATTGGAAACTTCCTTTCCATATTTCTACAGATGCTTCAGATACAACTCTTGGAGCTGTGTTGGGTCAAAAAGATTTAATTCCTTATGCTATTTATTACACCAGTAAAAATTTGACTCCCACAGAGTTGAATTATACTGTGACTGAAAAAGATTTCTTAGCTGTTGTTCATGCAATTAATAAGTTTAGACATTACATAACAGGCTATGAAACTTTTATTCATACTGACCATTCTGCAATTAGATATTTAATGAACAAACCTGTTACTAATGGAAGAGTGACAAGATGGCTCTTACTTTTGCAAGAATTCAATATTATTGTGTTGGATAGACCAGGAAAACAAAATACAGTAGCTGATTTCTTGTCTAGGATTCAGAATACTAAAGAAGATTCTCCTGTAGAGGATAAGTTTCCTGATGAATACTTGTTTGCAGTAACTATTAAGACTCCTTGGTATGCATATATTGCTAACTATTTGGTTACAGGGAAACTACCTTCACATTTATTTCCAAGTGAAAAACGAAAAATTATTCAGGAGAGTTCAAAATATTCATGGATTTCTAACGAATTGTTGAAAACAGGGCCAGATCTTGTGATCAGAAGATGTGTCAGGGAAGATGAAATGCCTGATATTCTTAAGGCATGTCATGATGAACCATGCGGCGGACACTTTGCAGACAAAAGGACGGCCTATAAAATCCTCTCTTTAGGATATTATTGGCCTTCCTTCTTCAAAGATGCAAAACAATATGTCAAAAGGTGTGACAGCTGCCAAAGAGTAGGGAAACCTACCCTTTCAAATGAAATGCCATTGCAAACACAGGTACTCATTGAACCCTTTGAAAAATGGGCTTTAGATTTCATTGGACCAATTAATCCACCATCGAAGCAAAAGAAGTATATATTGGTTTGCACCGATTATGTTACTAAATGGGTAGAAGCTAAACCATTAGTATCTGCTACTGAAAATTCAGTTGTTCATTTTCTTTATGAGGATATTTTTACTCGCTTTGGTGTTCCAAGAGAAATTGTAACAGATCAGGGGAGCCAATTCACATCAAATTTGGTGGAGAAGTTGATGGAAGAATATAAAATCAAGCACAGAAGATCTAATCCTTACCATCCACAAGCAAATGGTCAAGTGGAGTCTACAAACAAAGTTCTTGAAAGTATCATCACCAAAACTGTTCATCTACATAGAAGAGATTGGGCAGAAAGGCTTCCAGAAGCCTTGTGGGCCTACAGAACTACACGGAGGAATACAACAGGACATTCTCCCTATGAACTTGTTTATGGGAAAGAAGTCTTGTTCCCCATTGAGTTCCAAGTCAAGACCTTCAAGATAGCAGTTCAGTTGGGAATGGACTTATCAGAAGCTCAAAAGCATAGAATGGAGCAATTGAATGAGCTAGAAGAGATCAGACAAGAAGCAATTCTAAGAACCGATCTAGTTCAATATCAAAGAACTAAGTGGCATGACAAATATATCAAAGAGAAGAAGTTTCAAGAAGGAGATTGGGCATTGTTGTTTGACTCCAAGTTTAAAGACTTTCAAGGGAAATTTCAGACTCATTGGCTTGGGCCATATGAGATTGACAAGGTCTTTAACAATGGAGCTGTAAGAATCAAGACCATCGATGAGTTTCAAACTCCTCTTTTAGTGAATGGCCATAGATTGAAAGTTTATCATAAGCCACTCTCTAAAGAGGATTTTGTCAAGTTGTTTCAAGAAAGTTCTGCAATCAGGCTGGTACAGAAGAATCCTTCTTCTCTACCAAGCTAGTTTTTGTTTTTCAAGTTGAAAAAAAAAAAAATAAAAAAAAAGAAAAAAAGAAAAAAAAGATAAAAAAAGATAATAAAAAAAAAAGAAGAGAAAAAAAAAAATGGTATAAGCCTGAAAACCAATCATCGATTGGCAGTCTTATAAGGAAAATATGGGGTGAAAATCAGGGACACCTGACACTCTATATTTTCCAAAAAAATTCTGTCTTTTATTTCATTTTATCTCACCACCCACTCCATTTCATTTCACTTCACTTCATTTCATTTCACTTCATTCCACTTCATCTCATCCATTCCATCAATAAAAATCTTTTTATGACCATTTCCATCTGGTCATTTGTCATTTGTTCATTTCTATTTCAGCCAAGTAATAGCTGTGTCAGTTTCCGCAGCTGACATCTGCTTCCGCAGCTGACTCCAGTTTCCGCAGCCAGAAGCAGATTCCGCAGCTGCTACTACTCTGTTTTCAAAAAGAATGTACAGTTAGTTGTTGTTTTCATAAAATCATGAAATAAAATGCAGGAGAGGATCAATGGGACATTCAAGACAATAATGAAGATCAATCAGTTGAAGACCAAGGGCAAGAGCAAGGATTCCAAAGGTGTGAATAAAGTTTATTTCAAATAGTATAAAAGACACATTTTTATGTAATTTTAAACTATGAGCTCTACCCATAACGCGCAATGATTATATTGACAGTCCGTAACCCTCCACGATCTCTATGTTATCCTCTTGCATTTATTCACAAACTGCTTCATTATTGAAATTCCGACTCTTACTCATGTTCAAATAGCCCACCGAAGATAATGATACGTATTTGAGTTGACAAAGGACTCTTACAAGCCGCATAACTCCATAATCATTCATTGAAACGTGTTCATATTTATGACACAGCCACCAAAAATTCAAAATGCGGCCGAATGCATTACACTTTGTTAACTTCTTTGTCGTTTCTCTGTCGTGTTACAAAACCTTACTCTACTCATTCTCATTCCCTGTTTCACTCCATTCCATTCCTTTTACTCACTCTCATTCCCGTATATTCACCCACAGTCTTATTCCATTTTGTGTATGGTGCTCATTTCCGTTTTGTGATAACATCCCCACAGCATTGTGCTCGACTCCGTGTATTCCATCGTTCCACTTCCGCTTAAAACCCTCACAGAGGCAAGCTGTGAAGCACAGAGAAGTAAAAATGGGAAAATTATTAAGGGCAGAGCCGGAAGGACCGAAGTTCATAGAGGGATTTCCACAAGCAAAAGAGATGTTGAGAAAAGCTAAATGGCTACGTTTTATTCAGAAATTTCAGGGTTACCACAGAGAAATTACCAAAGCGTTTGCAAGATCATTTGATGGCTCGGAAGCAGAAGTGGGAGACCTCAAATTTTTGGTTAATGAAGCATCAATAGCAGCAGCAACAGAGCTTCTTCAGGAAGGAGAACGGTGGTTCAAACACAAAAGTATCAGTGATGAGGCATGGAGAACAATCCTCCGAAATCAAGGTATGGATATCACTGTTTTCAAAAGAGGAATTCCAGTGCATGCAATAAAAGATGAATGGGCCACTTTATTACTCATTGTTCAGAAATTTATCACATGTAAAGGCCGCTTTGGCTCTATGTACATGTATCATACTAGGATATTGATGAATTTCCTTGAAAACCAAACTCTCAATCTTCCTTATTTCCTATTCAATAGCTTGAAGAAAATGGCTGTGACTGTGCAAAAACACCTAGGAGATGTAGAGCCTCATTTATATCATCATGGGCTTATAAAAATTTTGATTTAAAAGGAGCTAAAAGAAAGAAAAGATACATGGGAACAATTCTTAGTAAGAAACTTCTTTGAAGAACCTCGGGAAATTCCTGAAGGTAAACCAATTAGAAGGAGTAGAAGAAAGAAAATGGATGTTGAAACCCAAGTTGCTCCTACACAGGAAGTTCCCACAGCTAGCACAGCAAAAAGAAGTAGAAGGAAAAGAACAGTAGATGAAATCCAAGATACTTCTACTATTACTATGAAGAAAAATGATAGGGAAGAGAGATTGATAAAAAGGAAGAAGAAGGAAATCAAAATTAAGAAGCCAAAAATATCAAAAGGGAAAGAAATTGTTGAGGCTGTCCATAAAACCTCTTCTTCTGGAAAAGAAGATCACCAAATTCTGTCTGAGAGATTAATTTTTCTTCAAAAACAGTCATCTCTATCTAAGAAGGCAAAAACAGGAAAACAAGAACAAAAGGGTAGTGGACCACAGCATGTGAGGAGAAGTAGCAGGCTTAAGGGAAAACTGAGAAAAACACAAATTAAAGGTCCTCATTTCATTGATTTGGGTGAAGAGACATCTGAACAGCCTCCAACCGACCATAGTCCATTTCAGTCAGTTAGTGAACCTGACTCCTTTCACTCCCAATCAGACAATGAGTGTACTCCATCTTATTCTCAGCAAAATATTGATGAAAGTTCTCCTCAGCCAAATTTTGAACATAATTCTCCCTTGCAGCATTTTGAGGATAGTCCAATGAAGAAGACACCGGAAGTAGACCCCAAACAGCAGGAGGTCTATGATTATATAGAATCCTTGGAGAAGGCAGCCACAGGTCCAAGCACCTCTTCTACTCAGCCTCATACATTGCAGGATGACTTGATTCAGTCATTAAAACAGGAGATTTTTGAGCTTGAGCTTTTGAATCGGCATATCAAAAATGAAAATGAAACACTCAAAGAGCAAGGCAAACTGGACAAGATTATCCATGACAATACTATGTTACATTTGGGTATTTGGCAAAAGAAAATAAGAAGCTAAAAAGGAAATGCCAAAAATTGAGCAGAGCACTTGTGAATATCAAATTCAGGTGCCTCATGAAGAAACCCAGAATGATGGCAGTACCAAAGAAGAAGAGAAGGGGGTTAGATGTGTTGGCTGAAGTATCAAGGCACATGAATTGAACAAAAAAGTGTCAAAATTTTGGTCGCATGAGGACATGCAACACCTTCACAGTGGGGGTATGTTGAGTCCCGAATTTGTCTCTCTTCCATACACTTTTCCATATCTCTTTCACTCACCTAAACCTCCAAAATTGTCAAATATCATGTGCAAAAGGGTATCTAACATGGTTTTTAATTATGTTTGTGTGTTTTCTATTTGATTTAGATTTTGTTCATACAACTACGGAAACTTGTCACTTTCCGCAGCCGCTGCAACTTTCCGCAGCTATTTTGTGGAAATCAATGTTACAGGTGTCAACGAAGGAAACGAGCCACATGGGCAGGCTAGGAATGACAAGGACATGGTTCGTGTCCTATTGGTTCAATGAAATTCGCCAAGGAAAGCCGCGGTCAAAGCCATCCACGTGGAAGTCAACTGTGGAGTTCTATGTCGGCTGGACTCTGTTTCGTGGCATAGAAACATCCATACGGCCGTTTCCCACGCTTGTGGAAGTTAATTGACATCTGTGCAAAGTTCTGGAGTTGAATTTAAGCGCCCACCTTCCATAGATCCGTTTCCCAACATGGCCATACTCCTAAATCCGTGGCCTTAGTGGTCTACGTGCTGGCTGCTATCATAAACTTCAGGAGACAGTTACATTTTATTGCTTTATAAAGAGCGTTTGCATACGCACGTAGAGTTAGTGAATGTAAGTTGATAGTTGTTAGCTGTTAATTTGATGTGCGTACTCTGTTATGTGGTGATTACGCTGCCTTGAGCCGTAATACCACCACTGTAATGACTTTCCTTTTAATGTGAAAAACTCTGTTTCATAACTTAATTCGTGTTTGAAGATCATACCAGAGCTGCGTAGAGGGCCCCTGCTCAGCCGAGGTTCTGTGTATTAATGTATATATTTTTCATTTCATTTCTTTAAGTAGTCATTGTATCATAACCCATTACATGTTCATATTTTATAGTTGTTTTATTTCTGTTCATACATTTCTGTAATTTCCATTGCATTCCTGTCTTTTATGTTTTTATGATTGTTAAGACACTGGTCAGTTTTCTTGTGCAGGTTTTAGGTAGACACCCCGGGGCATTTTCATAGTATTTTCGCTAATGATATGAAACTGATATTATTCTGCTGCTAGTTTTCTTTCACAGTCTTTGTTTAACTTCAGTTTTGTTTTGTTCATTTCAGTTTTGTTTATCTGATTCAGTAGTTAAAATTAGACATATTAAGCTGCTCATAGTGTCTTCAGCTACCTCCGAAAGCCACAGCTGGACTGATGGTGAGGGGCTGCATGATGAAATGTGTAGTTTAGTATTAGTTTCTTTTCTGCAAAATTAGATATATTAAGTTGCTCATAGCGTCTTCAGTTACCTCCGAAAGCCACAGCTGGACTGATGGTGAGGGGCTGCATTATGAAATGTGTAGTTTAGTATTAGTTTCTTTTCTGCAAACTTAGATATATTAAATCATGTATGACATCTTCAGTTGCCTCCGAAAGCCACAGCTGGACTGATGGCGAGGGATTGAATCATGTGTATATGGTTTAGTATTAGTTTACTTTCTGCAAATTAAATAATCAGTTACACAAGTTGTTTATGATTACTTCCACAAGTCATAGCTGGTCTAATGATGAAGGGTCGGAAAATGAATTGATGTAATCTGATTTAGATTTATTTCATTGCAATTTTGAATTTCCATAAGCGTAGTTTCTTTTGTGTTCAGTTGGCAGCAAGAATAGTTTAGTTTTCATATTCACTAGTTTCTTGTTTTGATTCATTAGATTAACAACACTTTCCATTTCAGCAGTTTACTTTCTTTTGTCATTGTAATTCCAATTTGCTTTTGAAATTTCGAGATTGGAAAATCATTATAGGGGAATATCATTTCCTTGAACAATTATAACCAAGCTTGTTTCTCACTTTAGAATTTCCATTTCACCTTAGAAAGACCATAAACGAAAAAAATATAAGAAAGAGGTTAT